>JAXIVD010000710.1:72500-86809 GCA_036785275.1 Cancer borealis | reverse complement strand
CATTTGCCTATAATTGTTATGCTGAGCTGTGAAATACTGGAGGAGGAGGAGAGGGAGGAGGAGGAGGAGAGGGAGGAGGAGGAGGAGGAGGAGGAGAGGAAGATATTGCTTGGATTTCAATATTGCAAGAGAGTTAGAGAGAGAGAGAGAGAGAGAGAGAGAGAGAGAGAGAGAGAGAGAGAGAGAGAGAGAGATAATAACAATAATGAAAAACAAGATCGAAAGAGAAAGAGAGAGAGAGAGAGAGAGAGAGAGAGAGAGAGAGAGAGAGAAGTGAAAAAAAATATACAAATAGTTGAACTTCCATATTTCATTAATTTCCTGACTTATCCGTTATTTTCCTTATCATAACTTTCTCATAGTGGTACGGGGGACAGGTGTGGGCGGCGGGTGATGGGCGGGTGAGGCGTGGGTGCAACAGATGGGCGGCTGGTGAATATAAGTGAAAAGAACATTTGAACGGGTGAGAGAGAGAGAGAGAGAGAGAGAGAGAGAGAGAGAGAGAGGCATACCAACCTTACCAAACCATTCCCGCGTAAAATTTTAATAGCGCCAAAAATATTAGTGATTATTATTTTATTTATAGCTTAGTGGTCTGACATTTATCTGCGTGTGTGAGTGCGTTGTGTGTGCGTGCGTGTGTGTGTGGACGTGTTATGTGTGTGTGTGTGCGTGCGTGTGTGTGTGGGAGAGAGAGAGGAATGTTTTCAGGCATTTTGTGATGTCACGATGACGTCACTTCTCTCTCTGACGTCACGAGACTCTAAGATCAAATGAGTGACTATATTAAATCCATCTTAACCTGAAATTACTAAACAATTCAACCATAATTAACCCAAAACACATAATATAATATCCTTTATATATTATTTTGAGTGCGTGAAGGGTGATAATTATTGTTTATGATATATATTTGCGTGCATTTGAGTGTGTATTTGAGTGCAGTGAGGCGGAGGACAGAGGTTGTTATGGTTGTGAGGTTGTGAGGAGGACAGTTTAGGAGAACACAGGCGGGGAGGACCATAGCCACCCAGGTGAGGACAGGAGGAGGAGGAGGTAGCAGTAGTGGAGGAGGGAGGAAGAGGAGGAGGGAGGTGGGTGGAGGTTGTGTTCCTTCCTCCTCCTCCTCCTCCTCATTCTTCTTCCTAGCTAGGTCCGCGGTGGAGGCTGTGTGTGGGGCTGTGTGCGTGTGTGTGTGTGTGTGGGGCGGGGCTGTGTGTATGTGTGTGTGGATGCTTGTGTGTACGTGTGTGTGTGGGTATGTGTATGTGTATGGCTACGTGTACGTGTATGTGTGTATGTTTGTTCGTGGGGGGGCCCCGTGTTGTGTTTATTTGATTTTATTTTTTTTTTTGAAGTGCTGTGTTTTCAAAGTGGTTTTTTTTTTCATCTAAAGTGGTGTTAATCGATTTTATTATTTTTTTATTATTATTATATTTACGTGCTGTGGAATTAATAATATTCGTGCTGTGTTTGAAGTGCTGTGTTCGTTCATTCGTTCGTTCGTACATCCACTCACTCTACGGTGCTGTGTGTGTGCTGTGTGGAACTGTGTTAAATAACGTGTTCTGTTCATTCTGTGCTGTGTTCTGCTGCTGTGTGCTGTGTTCTCTCCTGTTCTGCTGTGTTGGAGACAAGGTTTGGTGTCCTATAGTAAGCTAAAACTTTATAACAAACAGAATATATATTTTTTACCTTAAACAGAAAACAGATTAATATTTTCCCCTAAACAGAAAACAGATTAATTTTTCCCCATTACACATAAAACATATTAATTAACAAACACACTAAGCTTTCTATAATAACATTGTACTAATTATTGTTTACGTATTTACTAATTATTGTTACGTATTTACTAATTATTGTTTACGTATTTACTAATTATTGTTTACGTATTTATTTATAATATTTTTCAGTGTGATTTAGTTTAGAGTGATTTTAAAAGGAATATATTAGTTGTAGCGACGAAATTAAGTTTTATGATTGATAAATTGATAGACTAATTACTCTAAAACACATTATATTTTACTTGTGTGTATATATATGTGTGTGTGTGTGTGTGTGTGTTTGTATGTGTGTGTGTTTGACCAATAATAGAATTGCTATGAAAAACGAGAAAAAATATATATCGATAACATTAACGTGTGCTTGTATGTATGTGTTTGTGTATATATGTGTGTATGTATGTATGTGTGTGTGACATTAATACTTATACATCAGAATTAGAATTATAGAATATCATGTAATATATATCAACTTACGGAAAATTTGTTATCGTAAAAATTAGTTCGTCTCTCAAAAATATTAACCTAACCTTATCTCTATTATCAAAAAATCGAGTATTATCGTAACTAATTATACTTAACGAAAGGTATTAATTTACGGGCGTGAGAATACCTAAACAGAAAAGGCTACACACGCCCACAACCTAACTTAACTTAACCTAACTGTATATTCCTAACTAAATAATTCTTGTCCCTAACTAAATAACTCTCTCCTAACTGCAAAACCCTAACCTAAACTAAACTAACACTCCTAACCTAACTTAACCTAACTAAAGTGATTAATCGTTTACTAATAAACCTTAACACCTGTTCACTATAATATAATGTTTACTATAATTAATGTAATAACTAAAATAGGGTTGGATTATTCAATTTTTTTGGGTGAAATTTACGGAAAAGTTTTAAAAATGTGTGTGTGTGTCTGTGTGTGTGTGTGTGTGTGTGTGTGTGTGTGTGTGTGTGAGGGAAATTATGAGGAAATTATTTGTATGGTTAATGAAAGAATTAGAATCAAGATTAACTATATATATAAAGATCAAATAATAATAATGATAGACTCACTTATTCCTTTCAAAAAAGATTAATGTAACTTCCTATGATTTAAACTTAACATAACATAACTTAACCTCACTTCACTTTATTTTGACCTAACTTAACCTAACGTAATCTAACATAACATAACTTAACCTCACTTCACTTTATTTTGACCTAACTTAAACCTAACTTAACCTAACGTAATCTAACATAACATAACGTAATAATAATGGGATTTAAACTGAACCTAACCTAACCTAACTTATTTTTTACCTAACTTGAACTTAAATATAACTTCACTTAACCTAACTTCATTTTATTTTAACCTAACTTAACTTAATGTAACGTAACTTAAACCTAACCTAATCTTATTTTTACCTAACTTAACCTAACGTAACCTTATTTTTACCTAACTTAACCTAACGTAACCTTATTTTTACCTAACTTAACCTAACGTAACATAACTTAAACATAACTTAACCTAACCTAAACATAACCTAACCTAACCTAATCTTATTTTATACCTAACTTAACCTAACATAACCTAACTTAAACATAACTAAACATAACTTTACATTTAACATCTGAACTAAATATTAATTAGACGTAGATTAAGAAGAAAAAAAATCGATCCAACTTAAAATCAATACAAATATAGAAAAAAAATAATAATATATAATAAAATCGAAAATAAAATAAAATAAAATACAAATCAGAATATATACATTTTGAATATTTTCTTTTGGTTTATATACATACAAAAAAAAAAAAATAAATAAATAAAAATAAATTATCCTTATACATAATTATACACTTGAATAATACTAATAATTATACAAAACAGATAATTATATTAAAGAAAGAAAGAAAGAGAGAGAGAGAGAGAAAAAAAAAATTAGATCTATGGGAATGAACACCCAACTAACACACACACACACACACACACACACACACACACATACACATACATACATAAGAATACTACCTTTTTTTATCTGTGTAGGTAAACTTGTGCTGGGGTGGTGATTGTCGTGGTACTGTGGTTGTAATTGTGGTTGACGTGTGGTTGTGGTTGTGGTGGTAGTAGTGGTTGTGGTGGTGGTGTGGTTGTGATTGTCGTGGTACTGTGGTGGTAATAGTAATTGTGGTGGTGGTGTGGTAGAACTGTGGTTGTGGTTGTGGTGGTACTGTGGTAATAATAATAATAATAATAATAATGTTAAGTTATTATTATTATTATTATTATTTATTATTTATTTTTTGGTTTGATTCTGAAACACGGAAGAGAGAGAGAGAGAGAGAGAGAGAGAAAAAAAAAAGAGAGAGAGAGAGAGAGGAAGTTTATACTCTATGCAATTCTCTCTCTCTACTTCCTACATATATTTATTTTATTTTATTTATTTATTTATTTATTTATTTATTTTGTATATTTATTTGTTTACTTCCAAACCAAATATTTAGTTTCTCATATGCAACTGAATTTTGTGAGAGAGAGAGAGAGAGAGAGAGAGAGAGAGAGAGAGAGAGAGAGAGAGAGAGCAGGAATAGACATTTTTCTTTAATTTTCTCTATGTAAATAATTTCTTTCATTTTGCAGAATTATTATCATTATTATTATTATTATTATTATTATTATTATTATTTTGTTTAATTTTAATTCCATATATATTGATTTTTTTTCTATATAATCTTCGTCTTAAACTTACAATTATTATTATTATTTCAGTTTTTTTTTTTTTTTTTTTTCTAATATATATATAAAATAAATGTTAGTTTTTTGAGTTTTTTGTCAAATTTTTATTCAACTTTTTCATTATTATTATTATTTAATTTTTTTTTATATATACAAGTAATTGTTGAAAATGTATATAATTTGTGTCATCTATTCCTTTTTTCTTTGTATAATTAATTGTATTGTCATCTATATAATTGATGTCATTACGTGTATGTAATTAGTATTATTTTTATATATAAATAAATATGTAATTATCTACGTATGTCATTTATATATGTCATTTTAAACTTATTTGTGTATTTTATATAATTAATTGTATTGTAATCTATTTAATTGATGTAATTATAAAAATCTTTCTCTCTTTCTATATTTAATTGTTTTTTTAATGATATATAATTTGTAATCATTATTATTATTTTTTTTTTTTTTTCAATATATTTAAATTCTATCTTTTTCTTATAAATAATTTGGGTCAAGTATAAATATATTTCTTTTATTAAATTCATTTCTTTCAATAATTCTTCTGTTAATTAATTCATTTATTTATATATTTTTTCGTAATTAATTGTATTGTTTTCAGAATCATTAATTAACGTAACTTTTATTTTACAGATAATTGAAAAAGTTATTATTATTATCATTATTATTATTATTACTATTATTATTATTATTATTATTATTTATTCTCATTATTATCATTTATCATCTTTCTTGTCTATTCCTGCGTTTGAATGTGAAAGAGAAAGAAAGAGGGAGAGAGAGAACGAGGGAAAAAGCGTTAGATAGAGAGAAAACGCGTTAGATAGAGAGAAAACGCGTTAGATAGATAGAAAAAGCGTTAGATAGAAAAAGCGTTAGATAGAGATAAAAAACGTTAGATAAAGAAAAAGCGTTAGATAAAGAGAAAACGCGTTAGATAGAGAAAAAAAATATATATATATAAAAAAAACTAGAAAAATAATAACAATAATATAAAAAAAAAACATACGTATAAAATAAATAAATAATAATAAATAAATAAATAAATCTAACCTTTCCATTTTCTCATTCCAGGAAGAAAGTAATGTAGACACACACACACACATACACACATACAAACGCACACCCACCCACACCACCACCACCACCACCACCTCTACCACAGTCTACCACCACCACCACCGCCGCCGCCATGTCGGAGTACTGCCTACGCTGGAATAATCATCGACCAAATCTTGTGACTGTTTTTTCTGAGTTACTTACATCGGAGGCCCTTGTGGACGTAACTCTAGCCACGGATGGGCACTACATACACGCACACAAACTGGTCCTGTCCGCGTGCAGTGTGTATTTTAAGGTGAGTGTGTGCGTATGTGTGTTTTAAGGTGACGGCAGGTTTTATTTATTTATTTATTTTTATGTGTGTGTGTGCGTGTATGTATGTATTTTTATATGTGTGCGTGTATGTATGTATTTTTTTATTTTTTATATATATTTTTTTGTGTAATTTTTTTTTGGTGTGTGTGTGTTTGGAAATTTCTGTGTCTGTTTGGAAATATATTGTGTATGTATGTATGTGTGTGTGTGTATGTGTTTGAAAATATATATTGTGTGTGTGTGTATGTATGTTTGGCGATATATATTTTAATTGTATGTGTGTGTGTGTGTGTGTTTTGAAATATATTTGATGTGTATGTGTGTGTGTGTGTTTTGGGAAAATTATGTTGTAGGAAATATATCATGTGTATATGTGTGTGTGTGTTAAAATTCATCCCCAAATCACCCTTCACCCTAATATCACCTTTTATCACCCTAAAATCACCCTTCCATCACCCTTTATCACCCTAATAACAGCCTAAAATCACCCTTCCATCACCCTTTTCAGGACTTATTTGACGCCACACCCAAAAATAACCCTTCATCACCCTAATATCACCCTTCATCACCCTAATAACAGCCTAAAATCACCCTCCCATCACCCTTTTCTAGGACTTATTTGATGCCACACCCTTCATCACCCTAATATCACCCTTTATGACCCTAAAATCACCCTAAAATCACCCTTTCCAGGACTTGTTCGGTGCCACACCCTGCCGTCACCCTATTGTAATCCTGAAAGACATCCGCATTGACGACCTCAAGACTGTGATTGACTTCATCTACCGCGGCGAGGTGAACGTGGCACAAGACAGGCTGCAGGATGTGCTCAGGGTGAGGAAACAGGGTGAAGATAGGGTGAGGGGAAGGGTGTGATGCCAGTAGGGTGAAGGGAGGGGGTGAAATAATTTTTTTTTTTTTATAGGAAGAAGGAATTTTTTTTTTTTTTTTTTTTTAAGAAAGAATGTATTTAGGGTGAGGATAGGGTGACAGGGTGAGGCTAGTAGGGTGAAGGGAAGAGGGATAAAAAATATATAGAAAATAATGTTTTTTTGATAGGAAGAAGGAATGTTTTTAGGGTGAGATCAGGGAAATAAGAAAAGGTTTAGGGTGAGGATAGGGTGACAGGGTGAAGGAAGGGTGAAAATAAGATAAACAAATAAAAAAAAAAAAGAATAATAATGCCTTTTTTGATAGGAAGAAGGAATGTTTTTAGGGTGAGAATGTATTTAGGGTGAGGTTAGGGTGACAGGGTGAAGTGAGAGTGCAGTATATATCTCCTAACCTCTTTTTTCTCTCCCATTCTCCCTTTTCCTCCCTTTTTTCTCTCCCTTTCTCTCCCTTTTATCTCCCTTTCCTCCCTTTCCTCTCCTTATCTCTCCCTTTCCTCTCTTTTCTCCCTTTTATCTCCCTTTTCTTCCCTTTTCTCTCCCTTTCTCCCTTTCCTCTGCTTATCTCTTTTATCTCCCTTTCATCTCCTTTTCCTCCCTTCTCTCTCCCTTTCCTCTCTTTTCTCTCCCTTTTATCTCCCTTTTCCCTTTTTTCTCTCCCTTTCCTCTCCCTTTCTTCCTTTCCTCCCTTTCCTCTCTTTTCTCTCCCTTTCTCCTCCCTTCTCTCCCTTTCATCCCTTTCCTCTCTTTTCTCTCCCTTTCATCTCCCTAACCTCCCTCTTCTCCCTTTTTTATCTCCCTTTCTCTCCTAACCTCCCTTTCCTCTCCTTATCTCCCTTTCCTCTCCCTTTCCTCTCTTTTCCTCTCCTAACCTCCCTTTCCTCCCTCCCCTCTTCTCTCCCTTCCCTCCCTTCCCTCCCTTTCCTCCCTCCAGACAGCAGAATCCCTTAGAATTAAAGGTCTGGCTGAAAACCCGAAGAGTTACGATGAGATGTCTAGTCACAGTGCACGGTTCCTGGGCTTACAGGTACGTACATGTGTGCGCGTGTGGGTGTATGGGTGTGTGAAGGGAGGGTGTACGTGTGGGTGTGTATCGGTGACTGTGTGTGTGTATCAGTGACTGTGTGTGGAGGGGGGGGTGTATTGGTGACTGTGTGTGTATGGGTAACTGGGTGTGTATGTGTATGTGTGTGTGTGTGTGGAAGGGGGGTGTGTATCGGTGACTGTGTGTGGGTGTACAGGTGTGTGTGTGTATGTATGTATGTATGGGTAACTGATTGTGTTTGTGTGTGTGTATCGGTGGGTTGTGTGTGTCAGTGGCTGTGTGTACCTGTGTGGATGACTATGTGTGTGTACGTATGTGAGAGTGAGAGAAAAAATTGTGTCTCACCCTAAAATCACCTTCATCACCCTACACATATCTCACATCACCCTAAATTTCCTTTTTTTTTTCACCCTAAAATCACACATAGCCCAGATCACCCTAAAAACACATATAACAACACCCAAATCACCCTAAACACCATATTTTCACCCTAAACACACTATTCTCACCCTAAAATCACATAAACCACGCCCCAGATCACCCTAAACACAATATTCTCACCCTAAACACAACATTCTCATCCGAAACACACAATTCTCACTCTAAAACCCCCTCCATCACCCTAAACTCACCCTACACCTCACCCTAGGCCAGCCGTCAGCGTTCGTCCATGACAGACTCCCGGGAACAGTCACTGAGCGTTGAGGGTGAGGAGGAGGGTGAGGCCGCCACCCCGCCCTCTAACAAAAAGCGCAAGATTACCACCTCACACGACAGCTCAGAGAGTGTACAAGGTGAGTTAGGGTGATGGGAAGGGTGTTAGGGTGAAGGGAAGGGCAGTGGAAGGGTGAAGGAATGAAGAAAAGTGTGCTAAGGTGAAGGAATTGAGTGTTAGGGTGAAGGGAAGGGTGTGCAAGGTGAGCCAGGGTGATGGGAAGGGTGTGGGTGGGTGTTAGGGTGAAGGGAAGGGTGTGCAAGGTGAGCCAGGGTGATGGGAAGGGTGTTAGGGTGAAGGGAAGGGTGTGCAAGGTGAGCCAGGGTGATGGGAGGGTGGGTATGGGTGAAGGAGGGAGAGTTAAAGGGTGTGCAAGGGTGTTAGGGTGAAGGGAAGGGTGTGCAAGGTGAGCCAGGGTGATGAGGGTGAAATAGTCTGGAGGGTGGAAGGGTGTAATGGAGTTAGAGGCTGGAAGGGTGAGGGAGTGTGTTAATAGGTGGGTGTTAACGTGTATGTGTGTATGTATGTATTAATTAACATGTGCACGTGTGTGTGTGTTTCAGAGGAGGGTGAGGGAGAAGAGAGAGGTGGTGGTCGTGAGGTCAAGGATGAGCCGCCGGATGACCAGGAGGGTGACAGGCAATCCAGGGAAGGCAGTGAACAGGACACTGCCAGCATGGTAAGGACGCGTACATGTGTGTGTGTGTGTGTAATGATCGTAATAATAATTGGTTTATTTACAGAATTACAGTCAAGGTCACTACATATGTGTGTGTGTGTGTGTGTGTGTTTGTGTCAGTAAGGTTAGTATACACACCTCCAAACACCTCCAGCACTGAGACACGTGGAGAAAGTACCAGGATGTAACAAGAATAATTTGATCTAAAAGTCAGAATTTATAGAAAAGTTGAAATTTTTTTAGGTGTGTATATATTTTGAAGGGTGATTAGACATGGTGGTGGTGGTGGGTGTTAGGGTGAAGGAAGGAAGGATGTGTTGGTGTGTTTAGGGTGAGGGAAGGGAAGGGAAGGAGTGTGTTTAGGGTGACAAGGAAATTAGGGTGAGGGAAGGGAAGAAGTGTGTTTAGGATGACTGTGTAAAGGAAATTAGGGTGAGGGAAGGGAAGGAGTGTGTTTAGGGTGACTGTGTAAAGGAAATTAGGGTGAGGGAAGAGAAAGAGTGTGTTTAGGGTGACAAGGAAATTAGGGTGAGGGAAGGGAAGGAGTGTGTTTAGGGTGACAAGGAAATTAGGGTGAGGGAAGGGAAGGAGTGTGTTTAGGGTGACAAGGAAATTAGGGTGAGGGAAGGGAAGGAGTGTGTTTAGGGTGACAAGGAAATTAGGGTGAGGGAAGGTAATGAGTGTGTTTAGGGTGACTTAAGGAAATTAGGGTGAGGGAAGATAAGGAGTGTGTTTAGGGTGACTGTGATAAGGAAATTAGGGTGAGAGAAGGTAAAATAAGAAGTGTGTTTAGGGTGGCTTAAGGAAATTAGGGTGAGGGAAGGTAAGATAAGGAGTGTGTTAGTATATTTAGGGTGACAGTGTGTGAAAGAAATTATATTATATTAAATACAAACATTAATATTGATACAACTATTAATTTTATGCATAACTGAATCTACTGTGTCATTTATTATTATTATTATTACGTATTTATTATCATTATTACGTATTTATTATCATTATTATGTATTTATTATTATTATTATGTATTTATTATCATTATTACGTATTTATTATCATTATTACGTGTTTATTATCATTATTACGTATTTAGTATCATTATTATGTATTTATTATCATTATTACGTGTTTATTATCATTATTACGTATTTAGTATCATTATTACGTGTTTATTATCATTATTACGTATTTATTATCATTATTACGTATTTATTATCATTATTACGTATTTATTATCATTATTATGTATTTATTATCATTATTACGTATTATATAAATAAGATACTGGAAAAAATAGATAAATAATTGTTTTTTTATATTTATTTTTATTGCTATTATCATTATTATCATTATTTTTATCATAGAAAACGGAATTACATAGATAAAAACAATAAAAAATAACTATATATATAAAAAAAAAATTGAAAGAAAAAAGAATGTTTAATATTTTCAGCTAAAACTAAATTATTATTATTATCATTATTATTGTATTTTCTCATTAAACAAAGTAATAATTATATCATATCTTCATCATATATATAATAATAATAATAATTAGATAATACCACAAACTAGATATTAATAGAGTAGACGGTCTTGCTAGGGTGTACGAGAGAGTTTCTTAACACCCTAATTATATATAGAAATTAGACATCACCACAAATCACTAGTAGTTTTAGGGTGAATTTAGGGTGAAGGAGGAGAAAATACAGTTATAAATCACACTCTTTCTTTATCAAATGTATAAATGATATCCCAATTTTGAGTTTTTTATTGATATCTATAAAAAATTTTGACTCGTGTAATAAAATAAATGAATGTTTTAAGAATGTAATTTATAATGATGATAATGAAGAGTAATTAGAAGTATGTAATTAGCAGTGAAGGAAGAGACAATAGATATTTATATAAGACCAAATTTTATGAACTCAAAAATAAAAATAAAAAAATGAATTTATTTATCGCTACAGAAAAGTGAAAAATACAACTAAATAAGGAAGAAAAAATTATACATTAGATAATTACTTAATGTATTTACTTATATGTACGCGTGTGTGTGCGTTTCAGGGAGGGAGCCAGGAGGGAGTAGGCGGGGCAGGTGATGATGGCACCACCACCACCACCACCTCCGCGGCACCAGGCACAAGCACCACAGACCCCGCGGCACTCTCCGCACACGCTCAAGGTAAGTGTGCGTACGTACATGTGTGCGCGTGTGTGTGTACATATTGACACCACACGTAGGTTATGTTAAGGTATTGGAAACGCACATTATTTTATTTTGTTTTATTTATACGTACATACATGTATACATACGTACATACATACATACACAGGTACACACAAGATAGTACCTGAAAAAATTTGTTTGTTTGTGTGTGTGTGTGTGTGTGAATTATTTATTTATTTATTTTATTTATTTATTTATTTATTTCCTCTCTCTCTCTCTCTCTCTCTCTCTCTCTCTCTCTCTCTCTCTCTCTCTGCATAACATTGATTATTTATTATTATTTTTATTATTATTGTTTTCAGAGCACTATTTTGTGTGTACGTGTGAATGTACGTATGTATGTGTACCTGTGTATGTATGTATTAGAGATGTATCGAATATCTGCGTACATGGAGACGTGTGGATGCTGGAATGTGTGCGTATGCGTGTGTGTGTGTGTGTGTGTGTGTTTGGAAATGATAATAATAGTAATAGTAGAGAGAGAGAGAGAGAGAGAGAAGGATTAATTGTTTATATACTACTAATAGGTGGTGGTGATTGTGGTGGTGGCGGTGGTGGTGGTGGTGACTGTGGTGGTGGTGGTGGTGGTGACTGTGGTGGTGGTGGTGGTGGTGGAACGGTCATAAAACTGAGCTTAAAATTGAAAGTTCTTAGCTTGGAATATCTGTTTGAGAGAGAGAGAAAATTTAGCGTGTGTGTTTATAGGTGTGTGTGTGTGTGTGCGTGTGCGTGTTTGCTAGATAAGAAATATGAATGTACGTGTATGTCTAAGGAGGCGGTGGTACAGTGGTCTAGCGCTCTGATACGCCAGCCTAGTGTCCCGGGTTCAAATCCTCATTATACTCTGACCACTTTTCAATCTTTAATATCACCGTCGAGTGGCCAAACACTACCCAAATAGCTGCCATACTGTCCTCACGCGGGACTAACAAAGTTGATATGCAATGTTATATGCATCTGAGGCTGTAGCAGTGATGAGCCTCGCACTGTTTCAACATAGTCACCAGAGAAAACCTAAACATTTGAGGCGTTACTATAAAAATCTGTAAACCAACGCCAAATAATGGGTCAGGCAAGTCCATCTGTGCCTTAATAAACCTAGTGGCGCTGACGGTTAACGATAAAAAAAAAAAAAAAAGATGTGTGTGTGTGTGTGTGTGTGTGTGGAAAACAATGTAGATGTATAGATGTGTGTGTGTGTGGATATTTGATACATCTCTATAGTTTATGTACGTGTCTGTGTGTGTGTGTGTGTGTGTGTGGAGAGAGAGAGAGAGAGAGAGAGAGAGAGAGAGAGCACCCTCCCCACCCTTAGATATGAAATTAGCAGAAATATTGATTATTATTATTATTTATATATATATATATAACTTGTACCATGCAATGACTGCCTGCACCTACACACACACACACACACACACACACACACACACACACACACACACACACACACACACACACACACACACACACACACACACAGAAAGGTGATGTAGTAGTAGAGAGAGAGAGAGAGAGAGAGAGAGAGAGTAATAGTAATAGTAAGAATAATATACCTTAGCTTAAGATGAAATTTACACACACACACATTGACACACACACACGTACACACACACACACACA
The DNA here is from genome assembly GCA_036785275.1 of Cancer borealis. Classification (NCBI taxonomy): domain Eukaryota; kingdom Metazoa; phylum Arthropoda; class Malacostraca; order Decapoda; family Cancridae; genus Cancer; species Cancer borealis. The sequence goes on along the minus strand of JAXIVD010000710.1, from coordinate 73,714 downwards.
CACACACACACACACACACACACACACACACACACACACACACACACACGTACACACACACCTGTTCTGGGAATGACTGCTTGAGGTAACAGAAATGGCTGCTTGTATAAAAAAAAAAAAAAAATCACACAGCATTAATTTTGGTCTTGTTGCTTGTTGAATTACTACTCCTCCTCCTCCTCCTCCTCCTCCTCCTCCTCCTCCTCCTCCTCCTCCTCCTTCTCCTCCTCCTTCCCCTCCTCCTCCTCCTCCTCCTCCTCCCCGCGGGCGTCTCGGGGCGGCTCTGGTGTTGGGGAATCACGGTTTACATGCAAGTGTGTGTATGGGGTTATGTGTACGTATGGTTTGTGTGTACGTATGTGTGTGTGTGTGTGTGTCACGGTTATTCATTCACTCATTCATTCACTTGACTTCCTGCACCCCCCTCCCCCCCCCTTCCTCCACCTCCTTCATCTTCAGTGAGTGAGTGAGTGAGTGAGAGAGAGATACACCACCACCACTACCACTACCTACACACACACACACACACACACACACACACACACACACACACCCAAAACACACAGGAACACACACACACACCTGCCCAAAACATACACACACCCAAAACACACACAGAAACACACACACATACCCAAAACAAACACACACACACACTCAAAACATACATAAACACGCACACACCTGCCCAAAACACACACGCACCCAAAATACACACACACACACACAAACCTGCCCAAAACACACACATACACACACACCCAAAACAATCACACACATACACAGGTGGTGGTGGTGGTGGTGGTGTATGATCTGGGTATGGCACTGGTGTACGTATGAGTATACATGACTGCATTTGCGTGTGTATGTGTGGGCGTGTGCGTGTGTGGGCGTGGTGGAGAGAGCACACACTAATGGGCATTGACTGGCATGAGGGGGACAAAAAAAAAAAAAAACACTCACACCCTCACCAGGCTTGGCTAACCCACTGCCCGCCCCGCCCCGCCCCGCCCCGCCGCCCACCCCGCCCACGCCCCGCCCACGCCCCGCCCAGCACCAGGCATGAATCAGGGGCATGTAACGGGCACGCACACGGGGCGCGCACACATGGGCGGGGCGCTACGATGAGGCTACCGCTGCTACTACTGCTACTACCGCTACCACTGCTACCTACACTGCTGCTGCTGCTGCTGCTGCTGCTGCTGCTAATGGAG
>JAXIVD010000710.1:60000-67500 GCA_036785275.1 Cancer borealis | reverse complement strand
TCAGTCAGTCAGTCAGTCAGTTATTCAGTTATTCAGTCAGTCAGTCAGTCAGTTATTCAGTTATTCAGTCAGTCAGTTATTCAGTCAGTCAGTCAGTCAGTTATTCAGTCAGTCAGTCAGTTATTCAGTCAGTCAGTTATTCAGTTATTCAGTCATTCAGTCAGTCAGTCAGTCAGTTATTCAGTCAGTCAGTTATTCAGTCAGTCAGTTATTCAGTCAGTCAGTCAGTCAGTTATTCAGTCAGTCAGTCAGTCAGCTATTCAGTCAGTCAGTCAGTTATTCAGTCAGTCAGTCAGTTATTCAGTCAGTCAGTTATTCAGTCAGTCAGTCAGTCAGTTATTCAGTCAGTCAGTCAGTCAGTTATTCAGTCAGTCAGTTATTCAGTCAGTCAGTCAGTCAATTATTCAGTCAGTCAGTCAGTTATTCAGTCAGTCAGTCAGTTATTCAGTCAGTCAGTCAGTCAGTTATTCAGTCAGTCAGTCAGTCAGTCAGTTATTCAGTCAGTCAGTCAGTCAGTTATTCAGTCAGTCAGTCAGTCAGTCAGTCAGTTATTCAGTCAGTCAGTCAGTCAGTTATTCAGTCAGTCAGTCAGTCAGTTATTCAGTCAGTCAGTCAGTCAGTCAGTCAGTCAGTCAGTTATTCAGTCAGTCAGTCAGTCAGTCAGTCAGTTATTCAGTCAGTCAGTCAGTCAGTCAGTCAGTTATTCAGTCAGTCAGTCAGTCAGTTATTCAGTCAGTCAGTCAGTCAGTTATTCAGTCAGTCAGTCAGTCAGTTATTCAGTCAGTCAGTCAGTCAGTTATTCAGTCAGTCAGTCAGTCAGTCAGTCAGTCAGTCAGTCAGTCAGTTATTCAGTCAGTCAGTCAGTCAGTCAGTCAGTTATTCAGTCAGTCAGTCAGTCAGTCAGTCAGTTATTCAGTCAGTCAGTCAGTCAGTCAGTCAGTTATTCAGTCAGTCAGTCAGTCAGTCAGTCAGTCAGTTAGTCAGTCAGTCAGTCAGTCAGTCAGTCAGTCAGTCAGTCAGTCAGTCAGTCAGTCAGTCAGTCAGTCAGTCAGTCAGTTAGTCAGTCAGTCAGTCAGTCAGTCAGTCAGTTTTCATCCTTGCCTGTTTACAAGAAAGAGAGAGAGAGAGGAAAAAAAGAGAGAGAGAAGTTTTTTGTAGCATCTAGTGACCTTGTAAGTAGATCAAGTGTTTGTTTGTAATGTTTCTCTCTCTCTCTCTCTCTCTCTCTCTCTCTCTCTCTCTCTCTCTCTCTCTCTCTCTCTCTCTCTCTCTCTCTCTCTCTCTCTCTCTCTCTCTCTCTCTCTTTCTGACAATAATAAATAAAAAAATGTTTACGTTATTACTAAGTGTGTGTGTGTGTGTGTATGCATGTACGTGTATGTATGTATGTATGTGTACGTCTATGCACACCCCTCCCCCCCTTCACGCCCTCCTGACGCCCCTCCCCCCCCTTCACGCCCTCCTGACACCCCCTCCCCCCCCAGGCCGTGGTAAGAGAGGTGTGCTTCAGCGTCAACAAGGCATCATAAGAGAATCTGGAAGCAGCAGCAGCAGCAGCATCAGCGTGGTGGGCGTGGGCGTGGGCGTGGGCGTGGGCGTGGAAGAGCCTACCATCACACCCAGGACTACCGTGGGCGTGGGTGAGGGCGTGGGCGTGACCGAGCTGATCGTGCCTGACACTATGGTGGTGAGCGGTAGTACTGTTACCCTCACCCCCGCCCCCCCCACCCTCCTACAGGTGCCCGCCCTGGTGGTGGGCCCCCGCGACGCCCACACCCACACCCACACCCTGCCCAAGCAACACTCCCACCCCACGCCCCTACTCACGCCCACACCTGTAGTCACCAAGCAGCTGTCCCATCCTGAAACTCGTGGTCCCCCCACCCACACAGGCCCGCCCACGATCACCAAACAACGTTCACACCCCACCCACCCCACCCACACGTCCACACACACGCCCACACACCCATCCGTGGTCACACACGTCCACCCACCCGCCCTCACGCCCCTGGAACGCATGCCAGCCTCCCCTAACAGCGTGGGCGTGGGCGTGGGCGTGGCTCCTCCCTCCTCACAACACCTCCAGGTCATCCCTTACCCCGTCCTTCTGAAGCAAAGGTCAGGTGGGTCATGTCCTTCCATACAAACCCCTATACAAGCCTCCCTCCGCCCCATACAACCAAAACCATCATCATCATCATCAGGAGACGCCACGCTAGACATCCCCTTGAAGAAAGAAGTCCCCTTGATACGCCTCACGCCTTCTGAGGACAGCGGGGGGGGTGGTGGGGTGTATGGGGGGATGTCAGGTCCCCCGCGCCTCCCCCGTGCCGTCAGCGAGGAGCCCACACTCACCCGGCACTTAGCGGAACACACGTCTGACCACCTGACGCCCGGCCCTTCCGTCTTAGTGCAAAGTGTGTCGCAAGATTCAGGGTTGGAAGCTGGCCCTCCCATGGCACCGTCCCCTAGACTGGGTGCCACTCCTTTAGCGGCACTGACAGTCTCCGGCACTCCCCTCCGCACCTCCTCCTCCCCCGGCCACTGCCCTGTCCTGCGCGGGGGGCCAGCTCTGGGGTGTAATTTTTGTTGGAATTCGACGGACCCACAAGGAAGAGTTTTAAGAAGGAAGACCAAATATCATTGCCCGGAGTGCCGCACTAATCTGTGTATAGTGCCGTGTTTCCATGAGTACCACAAGCAGATTGAACGTGTACAGGATGCGGATAAACAGATCACCAAGATATTGACCAAGACGGGATCCCTGTAGACACACACACACATGTACGTATACTTAAATACATACACATATACTCATTTTTAAACACAAACTGAAACACACGCACACTCGCTCACATACTTAAAAACACACACACACACACGCACCAAATCTCTAACCTAAACATACATACTTAAACGCACACACACACTCACACACTGAAATATAACACACACACACACACACACCATGTCTGTTTGTCTGTCTTTCACCGTCACCACCGCCCGCCCCCCCCAGCAATACTTACCACCGTACACACGTGTATACCTTAGTGTATGTGTACGTGTGTTATGTACAGCCTCTGTGTACGTACGGCCTTTACTCTTGTGTGTACATGAACCTCTGTGTGCACCTGCTGGACATGTGTGTACCTTTGTGACTGTGTACACCAGGAACCTGTGTGCGTATAACTTCAAGGCTGATTCATGTGTACATATGAACGTGTACGTATGAACAATATTGCGTCCTGTGTACGTACGTAACTAAGAAAAACAGCCATGTGTACGTATGAATTGTGTGCGTATAACTAAAAGGCTGACTTTTTTGTGTATATAAGGCGCTATGTGCGTTTTTTTGAAGCGGTTTTCTTTAAACTTTTGTTGTATGTATGTATGTGTGTACGTATGTATGTATGTATGTACGTGTGTATGTATGTTCGTAATTTTAGTTCAGTATTTTGTTTGGGTGTACCAGATAAGAGAGAGAGAGAGAGAGAGAGAGAGAGAGAATGAGAATGAGAGAGAGAGAGAGAGAGAGAGAGAGAGAGAGAGAGAGAGAGAGAGAGAGAGAGACCCTTTGTGACTTGTAGCATAAATGTTATAATTGTTTGTTTGTCATCATTATTATTATTATTATCATTATTATCATTATTATTATTATTATTATTATTATTATTATTATCATTATTATCATTATTATTATTATTATTATTATTATTATTATTGTTGTTGTTGTATCTTCGTTTTTTTCTAATTAGTTGTAATAATAATAATAAAAAAAAAATTACAATAAAAATAATGTACTAGTTTTTTTTATAGTTAATAAATAATAATAATAATAATAATAATAATAATAATAATAATAATAATAAAATATATATAAATAAATAAAGGTAAAAAAAAAACTGAAAAAAATATATTATACAACTTTATTATAATTATATCAACATTATTTACAGAGAGAGAGAGAGAGAGAGAGAGAGAGAGAGAGAGAGAGAGAGAATCAAGATACAAACACATCAATTTTCTCTACAAAACAGCAGGAAAGTGAAGGGAAGGGAAGGGAAGGGGTGTGCTATATGCCTTTCTTCCCTTCAATATCAGGAGATGAAGGGGTAGGGAAGGGAAGGTGAAGGGGTGTTAGGTAGGGCTCTTCTCTCTCCCTTCCTTCCCTTCCCTTCCCTTCTCCTCCTCTTCCTTCCCTTCCCTTCCCTTCTCCTCTTCCCTCTCCTTCTCCCCTTCCTCCCCTTCAGTATAGCCCTTCAGGTGTGCTTGAAGGGAGTCTAGGCGGGCTGTGTAAGGCAGGTGTTTAGTTCTGAAGAGTACCTGGGGAGGGAAGAATTATTATTATTATTATTATTATTATTATTGTTATTATTGTTATTATTATTATTGTTATTATTTACTCTCTCTTTTCTTTTCTTTTTCTTTTTTTTTCTCTCTAATTATTGTTTTTTTGTTTGTTTGATTTTTTTCTCTCTAATTATTGTATGTTATTTTTTTTTTTTTTTTTTTTTCTCTCCTTATTCTGTCTTATTCAATTTTCAATCATTTTACTTCCCATCAATTTCTATTATTTCAGATTAATTTTAATTTCTTAACGTCAATTCTAAAGAGTTTCCCATCAATTTCTACCACTTATTCCCATCAATTCAATAATTTTTCATCAATTTCTATCATTTCCCATCAATTTAAATAACTTCCCATCAATTTCAAATACCTTCCCATCAATTTAAATACCTTCCCATCACTTCCCATCAATTCTGGTCATTAACCCATCAATTTCTACCACTTATTCCCATCAATTCTTATCATTAACCCCATCACTTCCCATCAATACTCACTTCATCGTTGCCTTTCACAGTAAACAATCCTTCCCCTTCACTTCCCATCAGTTCCCGCAGCGCCACATTCCTCTGCAGAACTTTAGTATAGAATTCCACCCCCCCCTCAGCATACCCCCGCCCCACCCCCGCAGCCGCCCCATCACCCGCCCCTTCCCTGGTCACACACCCCATGTCAGTCCCGAGAATATAAACGCCGTAACCGAATAAGCTCGCGATTCCATATAAAAACAATCGCACGCCTCTCGGTCTGGCGTATAGATTCAGGCGTTTATTAATCCCTAAGCTGATGGAGTAGGACATTATAAGCGCCAGGGATGGGACGGTGGCGGCGGTGAAAGGCTCGGCACTTTTTATGGTATTGAGTTCCCGGGCGATAGCGAATTTCTTGGCGTTTATTGTTAGTATAAGGGAATCGCGTAATGATTGTCCGGCGGGGGAACTCCAAGGGACAGGGCTGTTGTTGACCTGGGGGGGGGGGAAGGAGAGAGAAATTGGGGGGAGGGGGAGGAGGAATTGGAGGTAAAGGTGGGTTTGTGTAGGGAGGTAGGAATTAGTGCAGGGAGAGGTGGTAGGAGGAGGAGGAGGAGGTGTGTGTGTGTGTAGGGAGGAAGAGAAGAGGAGGAGGTGTGTGGAGGAGGAAGGAAGAGAGGAATTAGAGGAGGAGGAGGAGGAGGAAGAAGAGAAAAAATGTCATTATTTATCATAAGAATTATTTAATACTTCAATAATAACAATAAATAATAATAATAATAATAATAAAAAACGAATTATTTATATATATTACAATTTAACTTACATTTCAATAAAGATAATAGTAATATAGTCATTCATAAACTACTACTACTACTACCACTACTACTACTACTACTACTACTACTACTATTACTACCACTACCACACTCACCATCACTCCCGTTCCATCAAACTCCGCTACTCCCTGCAACCTCACATTAGCCGGCACTCCCAGGATGGCACCGTAGGGAGTGTGTGTAGTGCCAGCGCAGAAGAAATCATAACCATAGCTTGTATAAACACACACAGCCTCCTTCTCCTCCTCCCCCATCTTCATCTCCTCCATTACCTCCGCTACTAAGGATTTGACGTGATGGGAGGTAGGGATTGGAAGCCCCTTTCTGGTTGTAGAAGGGAGAGAAAAGGGATTATGTGTGGTTAGGAAAGGAGAAAAAGGGATTATATTTGTTTAGTAAAGGTAGAAAGAGGATTTATATGTGTTAAATAGAAGGGGAGGTAGGGATTACAAGCCCATCCCTGTTAATAAGGGAAATAAAATGTATTATATATGTTTAATTAATAAGGAAGTGTTTATATATAAGACCGTCATGCAATTAAGTCTTCATTAGCTATTAATGCAACCGTTATATAATGTAATTCTAAATGGTTAATCAGTTATTTCCTTCCAGCATCTATAACACGTCTCGAAAATCATGGTTTAATAAGTATATCCATGTCTCTAAAACGTGAAATGATTAATATATACAAATAAAAAAATAAAATAAAAAGTGAGAAAATAAATAACAATAATAAGATTTTAAAATACATTGAAAAAATAGAAAATAAAACAATTAATATATAAAGCTCAACAATAATAATCTCACCTGTAGGCTTGCGTGACACCTTTCAGCTTGTCAATAAACAGTGTCTGCGGCAGGTAGTGTGCCAGGAAAGTGCCACCGACCAGGGAGAATGCCACGCCACGCAGGGCACGCCGCCCCCCCACACTCACCGTCCATGAGGCACCTACGGGGAGGAGGGGAGGTTAAATAAGGAGAAGGAAGATATACAGAAGCGCCTGAAAGAGGTTCATCTGCGCTCTTGATTCCTCTAGAGAAGACGAGAGCACAGCCAGACAGATGACTGGCTGGATGCTGAGAACATTTAACACCAGGGAGCACCAATACCTAATCCCACTATGGAAGTCACTTATTCTCCCTAGATTGGAATACCTGTGCCAGCTGTGGTCTCCTCACAAAACCTGTGAGATAAAGAAACTGGAGCAGACTCAGAGGGTGTTCACAAGGAAATTGAACACAACACAACACCAAGACTACTGGCAAAGATTAAACACCCTAAAACTCTACTCACTGCAAAGAAGACGGGAGAGGTGCGCCATAATATACACGTGGAAAATCATAGAACTGATTGTCCCCAACCTTTCCATAACTGGGGGAGGGATAGTCAGTCACAACCATCTACGCCTAGGCCACACCTGCTTCAAGAACACCATTGAGGCAGTCAGTCAACGTATGAAGGCCCTGCAAGCCACAAGTTTTGTGAACCAGGGCCCTCGATTATTCAACTGCTTGCCGAGGGGCGTCAGGGACACCACTAACTGCACCACAGACACCTTCAAAGGAAAGTTGGACCGGTTCCTGCAGACAATTCCTGACGAAGCTGCCATCCTACATAACCACACTCCAAGGGCAGCACTCAGCAACTCAATCCCTGACCAAATTAATGCTATCAGGAGTGAAGCACAGTGTAGGGGCGGTGGTCTCCCAAGTCTACCGTGGTGATTCTACACCTCAACGCGGGACAAGTATTACACACACACACACACACACACACACACACACACACACACTAACCTTGCCCCGCTGCCATCTTGTGTGTGTGTTTATAGTCTTGCCAAACACTT
>JAXIVD010000710.1:37500-57500 GCA_036785275.1 Cancer borealis | reverse complement strand
GCTGCTACTACTGCTGCTACTACTGCTGCTACTGCTACTACTGCTAGGAGTACACAGCGGTCTTTGGATGGCCCCCCCGCCCCCCCCAGACCTCGTCCCTGGCGCTGATGTAAGTATTTGTGTGTGTGTGTGTGTGTGTGTGTGTGTGTTAGAAAGAGTATGTGTGTGTGTGTGTGTGTGTTTTAGAGAGAGAGAGAGAGAGAGAGAGAGAGAGAGAGAGAGAGAGAGAGTAAAAAAAATATATTAGAGATAGAAAAAAAAAAAATACATATACAAAAAATATATAAATGATTATTATTATTATTATTATTATTTCTTTTTTTTTTCAGGTGACATCCTACGTATCCTGCAGGACTTCTGGTAAATGGCTACTCTCAAGGACCTCTCTACTGTCTGTCTGTCTGTCTGTCTGTCTGTCTATTTGTCTAGCTGTCTGTTAGTTAGTTTAATAGTAATTTACCTACTCTCTCTCTCTCTCTCTCTCTCTCTCTCTCTCTCTCTCTCTCTCTCTCTCTCTCTCTCTCTCTCACAACCAAAAGAAACACAGCTTTCAATATATATGTATGTATGTATGTATGTGTGTGTGTGTATGTGTGTGTGTGTGTTTGTGTGTGTGTGTGTGTGTGTGTGTGTGTGTGTGTGTGTGTGTGTGTGTGTACTCAGGTAAATCATATACAACTTCACCTTTGCTGTGTACGTATTCTTCCAGTGTATGTACGTATAATATGTCCTGCCGTAGATGTACACGCGCACACAGGGACATGTAGGTCTTTCCACAATGGGTACGTATATGTATGTATGTATATGTACGTATGACCGCTAGCCACTAGACCACCACCTATGTATCACCATTCATGTACGTATTTTTTTGGGGGTACACATGGCTCTAGTCGTATGTATGTATGTGCGTATATGTGTGCACCAAGTATCTTCCATGTACGTGTATGTGTATGTATGTATGTATGTGTGTGTGTGTGTGTGTGTGTGTGTGCGTATTTAATTATAGAATATTACTTACATATGTATATTATTATTCTATTTTTTGGTTTAAATTTTTATATATATATTTTCTGTATGACTAATCTCTCTCTCTCTCTCTCTCTCTCTCTCTCTCTCTCTCTCTCTCTCTCTCTCTCTCTCTCTCTCTCTCTCTCTCTCTCCGTCCAATTGATGTTCGTTCGTATGTTTGTTCAAAAGTAAAATTAAACAGCATTGCACAAGGTATGGCGTTTTATTTTTCTCTCTCTCTCTCTCTCTCTCTCTCTCTCTCTCTTTATTTCTTCGTTAATTTTCTCTCTCTCTTTTTATTTCTCTTTCTCTTCTTCCTCTCTTCCTTCCATCTTATTCTACCTTCCTCCACTCTCTTCATCTCCTCCATGTTCCTCCTCCTTGATTCCTCCTTCCTTCCTTCTCTTCGTCCCTACATCATCATCACCACCACCACTCCTCCTCCTCCTCCTCTTCCTCTTCCTCTTCCTTTCCTCCTGAGCGAAATCTTGTGGGATAAACATTTCAAACATAACTTTATCATAATCAATTCCTTTCAATTTATTCCTAACTGTTAATGACGTTTTTTTAGCGTGATTAAGAAACCTAATTGCGTCTAATTTACAAACCGCGCGGGATAACGACTTACGGAACACCAGGCCGTGAAAATGCGTTTGTTTATCATACTTAACCCTAATGAAGCCTAAATTAGCTAATGTCACACGCCATAATTGGTATATAATGGAATTGGCACCTTGGTGTTTAGAATCAGGGGTAATTATCGTTAATATACCATTAGGTGATAAGGTTTGATATGCTTTTACGCAACATTGATAACGCTGATGAGGGGAAGGTAGATATTCTAAGAGTAGGCTTAGGATTATCACGTCGTAGGAGGAGGCTTGGATTGTGGTGATTGTGGTGGTTGTGGTGGTTGTGATTTCCTGGTGTTCTTCTCCTTCTCTCCTTCCTTGTATTCTCTCTCCATCTCCTTCCATTCTCTCTCCATCTCCTCCTATCCTTCCTTCCATTCTCTCTCTATCTCCATCTATCCTTCCTTCCATTCTCTCTCCTTCTCCTGCTATCCTTCCTTCCATTCTCTCTCCTTCTCCTTCTATCTTTCCTTCCATTCTCTCACTTCCTCCTTCTCCTCCTCTTCCTATTCTTCCTTCCTCCTCCTCCTCCTCCTCCTCCTCCTCCTCCTCCTCCACGATTTTTAAGCTCAGGAAATCTGCTTTCAATACGGACTGAAAAAGAAAGAAAAAGAAAAAGAAAGTTAGTTAGAATAGATGACTTATAAGTACACATTAATATATATTAACTTAACCTAACTTAACGTACGTACATACATACATACAGACACACACTGACCTGACCTAACTTAACATACATACACACTGACCTGACCTAACTTAACATACATACATACTGACCTGACCTAACTTGACATACACACACACACACACACACACTGACCTAACCAAACCTAACTAAATTAACATACATACACACACTGACCTAACCTAACCTAACTAACTTAACACACACACACACACACACACACACACTGACCTCGTGGGCCGGACAGAGGTCAATGGCCGTGACCTTGAACTCTGGGAACACATTGAAAGGGTTATAACAGCTGCCCACGTCCAGAACACGTATTGACCCTCTCTCTGGCGGGCTGATGGGAGGGGGGGGAGGAGGAGGAGGAGGAGGAGGAAGGAAGAGTAGGAGGAGAGAGAGTAAAGGAGGAAGAGTAGGAAAATGAAGGAAGAGAAAGAGGAGGAGGAGGAGAAGGAAGGAAGAGGAAGAGGGAGGAGGAGGAGGAGGAGGAGGAGGAGGAAGAAGGAGGAGGAGGAGGAAGATAACATTTCACAATCACATCCACGATAAAAAAATATATATATGTAACTATGTGTGTGTGTGTGTGTGTGCGTGTGTGTGTCTACGTATACTTACCAAGGTGGCGTGCAGTTAGGAAGGTCTTGTGGCAGTTGTAGGTGTTCTAACTTCCTTAATTCTTTCTGAGTAGCAGTTTGTAGTCCCCCTTCAAAGTAGTACTCCAAGATGGCCGCCCTCACCCAACCCACACGACATGATCTGGCCTGGAGGGGGGAGGGGGACGGGGTGTTAGTGTAGGTAGAGGGGGAGAGGGGAGGTCTGTGTGTGTGTGTGTGTGTGTTTGAAGGGGGAAGGTTTGAGTGTGTGTATGTGTGTGTGTGTATTAGAAGATATATACACACGCACACACACACACACATACACAAAAAAAAACTAATTTCAACCCTAAACTCAACATTATTATTATTAAACATCATTATCATCATCATCATCATCATTATTATTATTATTATTATTATTATTATTATTATTTTACCTCGCTATCTGAGGACCAATATTTCGTCGCTAAACTGTGCATAGCTTTGGCATATATTTGTAGTTGTTTTTCTTGTTTAATATGTTCCTCCCACACTCTAGCTGCTCCTCCTCCTCTTCCTCCTCCTCCTCCTCCTTCTTCTTCTTCTTCTTCTTCTTCCTCTGTTGCTGTAATGAGAAGGGAAGAGGTGATATTGTATTTTTCATTATTTTGTGTGGTATATATACATTCTCTCTCTCTCTCTCTCTCTCTCTCTCTCTCTCTCTCTCTCTCTCTCTCTCTCTCTCTCTCTCTCTCTCTCTCTCTCTCTCTCTCTCTCTCTCACCTTCTTTAAAGCGATTTCTCAAAAGACTGTGGGTTTTTTTCACTATATCTGCCAATCTCCTCGCCTCTTCTCCTCCTCCTCCTCCTCCTTCTTCTTCTTCTTCTTCTTTTCCTCCTCCTCCTCCTCCTCCTCCTATTCTCTCTTCTTCCTCCTCTTCTTTCATCTTTCTTAAATTTGTTTCTGAAAATTTGAGTTCATTATTATTATTATTATTTTCTGTTGTACGAAAATTATGCGAATATATTTGAAACATTATTAATTTTTAACTATATTTTTGGACCTATTGACCTAATCTAATTTACAATATATTTAATTTAATCTTAAAACACCTTTCCTTATATATATATAACTCATTAAAACCAGGTAGATCAGGAAATATTAATTAAAAAAAAAAAAACAGGAAATTATACAATCGAAAATTATCAAAACATTTCTATTTTAACCATATATTTAAACTCATTAACTCAAAATCAATTTCCCATACACTCAAAATGACCCTAAAGACTTCTAGAATACATACACCAAACAAACAGATAGATAGACAAACAGATAAAGTCACACAGACCAATAATAACATAAAATATCACAATCGAAAATTATCAAAACATATCTAAAAACATTTCTATTTCACCCATATTTCTGAAACTAAGACCCAAACACCATTAACCCATACACTTAAAATGACCCTAAAGACTTCTACAATACATACACCAAACAAACAGATAGATAGACAAACAGATAAAGTCATATATACCAATAATAACAGAAGCACGTGGGCGGAATTAACAGTAAGCACGTGTCACGCGCGGGTCGTCTGCAACATAAACAAACACAAATTTACCTGAAACATAACTACCGACCTCATTTAACCCTTTCCACACCACTAATTGCACCCAAACTAACACAGAAAATCACAAATAAATAATAATAAATAACCCACATGTTTTCGGTGATCAATATAGTGTAGTTACCGTTATTTGAGGCCAGTAAATATATGTTAGGTTCAGTTTGAGAACAAAACAATAATGGCCGTTCAGTTGGACATGTGAGATTGTCCCATACATATTTTTACTCCCTGCGACGCTTCTAGAACACTTACAGGTGGAACAGGTGGAGGAGGGAAGCACAGGGAACAGGTGAGGAGGTGGATTAGGTGGAGGTAGTGGAATAATTAGTATTTAAGGAATTATTGAATTATTTGTCTCCGTGTGTGTGGTTCCCTATGGTGAAATTTCGTCATGTTATGGTATTGTGTGGTGTTATTTTGTGGTGTTTGGTTGTTTTATTGTTGTTTTGAAGGTGTGTGTGTGTGTGTGTATGTGTGTTTGGTTGTGTGCGTTTGGTTGTGTGTGTGTTTGTTTTGTATGTGCGTGGGTTGTGTAAGTGTTGTGTTTGTGTGTACGTGTGTGTGTGTGTGTGTGTGTGTGTGTTATTATTGTTTGTGTGTGTTATTTTAGGTTGAATTATGTCGGTTTTATTGTTTTTTTTTTTGTTTATTTATTTGTTTGTTTGTTTGTTTGTTTGTTGTGTAATCTAATCTCTGTTTATCTTATCTATATTTTACGTTATGTTAATTCTCTTCCTTTATTATTATTATTATTATTATTATTACAAAGTGGTTAAAGATACGGCAGTGGTAGCGCATTGTCATCCGCTATTGGTACGGCAGGTGTCTTATTGCTTTAAAGTATATGTCAAGTTAAGTTAGGTTAGGTTAGGTACAGTTATAGGTGCAGTTATATAAGCATTATACCCCAAAGTTAGGCACTGCCGTATCTATAACCAAGCACTATGAGGATACGGCAGTCATTAGGTTAGGTTATATAAGCTTTTTATATTATATTAACCAAAAATTAGACCATAAAAAAAAAAAACACGCACACACACTAATGCCATTTTCTCTCCCTACATACATACATACATACATACAGTGAAAATATATACGTAAATAACATAAACAAAAATATACGCACACACACTAATCCCTCTCTCTCTCTCTCTCTCCCTCCAGACATACATACATACATACATAGAGTGAAGGACGCGCAGGAAGTATGCCGAGTCCTAACCGTGACGTCCTGCAGGAGTTACAGGAGATCTTGAAGCAGTGGGAGGAGGAGTCAACAGCCACACCCTCCAAGGACCCAACACCTCACCTGGTCAAGCTGTGTGAACTCTTTGAAAGGGAGACTATTAACTTTCTAAAAAAGGTAAGTTAATTTAACGTAACCTAATTAATCCTAACCTAATTTAACCTAACCTAATCCTAACCTAACCTAATTTAACCTAACCTAACCTAATTAATCCTAACCTAATTTAACCTAACCTAATCCTAACCTAACCTAATTAATCCTAACCTAATTTAACCTAACCTAATCCTAACCTAACCTAACCTAATTAATCCTAACCTAATTTAACCTAACCTAATCCTAACCTAACCTAACCTAATTAATCCTAACCTAATTTAACCTAACCTAATCCTAACCTAACCTAACCTAATTAATCCTAACCTAATTTAACCTAACCTAATCCTAACCTAACCTAATTAATCCTAACCTAATTTAACCTAACCTAATCCTAACCTAACCTAACCTAATTAATCCTAACCTAATTTAACCTAACCTAATCCTAACCTAACCTAATTTAACCTAACCTAACCCTAACCTAACCTAACCTCATTGATCCTAACCTAACCCTCCTAACTTTAAAATTACGTTAAATGATCTTTTCTGTAACTTAAATTAGTCTATTATAACTTCGCCTAAGGTCATTTAAACTAACCTAACTTAATAACTTCCTAAAATAAAGATAAGATTATAATTACGGTGAATTATTATTATACAAATTGATATCATTTCACTAACCTAATGTAACCTTGAAATATAAATCTTTTTTGCTAACTTTAATTCATCTTATTTAAGCTAACGTAACATTTTTTTATTTTATTTATTTATTTATTTATTTATTTATTTATTTATTATTATTATTTTTTTATATGATAGAAATTTATTTGAATGATCATGAAAATCTACATCTTTTCACAAACCTAACTTAACCCAACGTAACTTAACCTAACCTAACTTAACTTAATCCAACCTAACATATTAATTTTTCCAAGTAGGTAATATAATATAATTGGATTGAATAATACTGAAAATATACATCTTTTTGCAAACTTAAATTAACCTTATTTAACCTAATGTAAACACTTCAATTAACCTAACCTTACCTAACCTAACCTTACCTAACCTTACCTAACCTAACCTAACCTTACCTTACCTAACCTAACCTAACCTAACCTAACCTAACCTTACCTTACCTAACCTAATCTAATCTAACCTTACCTTACCTTACCTTACCTAACCTAACCTAATCTTATCTAACCTAACCTTACCTAACCTAACCTTACCTTACCTTACCTTACCTAACCTTACCTTACCTTACCTTACCTTACCTTACCTAACCTAACCTTACCTAACCTAACCTAACCTTACCTTATCTTACCTTACCTTACCTTACCTAACCTAACCTAACCTTACCTTACCTAACCTTACCTAACCTAACCTTACCTAACCTAACCTTACCTTACCTTACCTTACCTTACCTTACCTTACCTAACCTAACCTAACCTTACCTTACCTTACCTTACCTTACCTTACCTAACCTTACCTAACCTAACCTTACCTTACCTAACCTTACCTAACCTAACCTAACCTAACCTTACCTAACCTAACCTAACCTAACCTAACCTTACCTTACCTAACCTAACCTAACCTAACCTTACCTTACCTTACCTTACCTTACCTAACCTTACCTAACCTAACCTTACCTTACCTTACCTTACCTTACCTTACCTTACCTTACCTAACCTAACCTAACCTTACCTTACCTTACCTTACCTTACCTAACCTTACCTAACCTAACCTTACCTTACCTAACCTTACCTAACCTAACCTAACCTAACCTTACCTAACCTAACCTAACCTAACCTAACCTTACCTTACCTAACCTAACCTAACCTAACCTTACCTTACCTTACCTTACCTTACCTAACCTAACCTAACCTAACCTTACCTTACCTTACCTTACCTTACCTTACCTAACCTAACCTAACCTAACCTTACCTTACCTTACCTTACCTTACCTTACCTAACCTAACCTAACCTAACATTATTTAACCTAACATAAACATTTCAATTAACATTATTTAACCTAACCTAACCTAATCTTACACCCCTTCCCTTCCCTTAGGACCCTGATCCGTTTGATGACCGCCACCCCATGACCCTAGAGCCAGAGTGTGCCTTGGGGCTAATCCTCCGCGCACTCTTCAGGAAGGATAACTTTGTAACCAAACTCGTGAATCAATATTTAAGAGAAAATTACTTTACGAGTCAGGAAATAATGCAAGATTCTATTGAATTGAACATAGCGGCGTGTAGACTGCTGCTGGATATACTTTATGGTCTGGATGTGCCGCAGGTGGGTGTACATGTGTGCGTGTGTGTGTGCGTTTGTTTTTTTTTTTGTTTTTTTTTTTTTGTTTTTTTTATATAGTTAATGTGTGATTATTATTATTTTCTTTATTATTATTATTATTATTGTGTATATGTGTGTGTGTGTGCGTGTGTGTGTGCGTAATTATTTATTTATTTATTCTTTCCAGTATGAAATATGAATCTATTACTATCATTATTATTATCATTATTATCATTATTATCATTATTATTATCATTACTATCATTATTATCATTATTTCTGTACCAAATCTCACTCGCACATCTATATAAATCATCCTCTCTCTCTCTCTCTCTCCCTCACACCCTCCCCCCCCTCACACACACACACACACACACACAGGTCTTCGAAGGCTCAGAGACCACAGTGATGCGTCTCTTCTCTTGGGCTGAAAGTGGACCCGAGCCTCTCAGGACCTACGCAACGGGTCTCCTCGCAGCAGCAATGGACGTGCCAGAAATAGCCGCATCTTTTAGGGAATATAACACACACCTCGTACCCTTGATGCTGCGGAGGCTGTGGGAGCTGAAGGATGAAGGTAGGTGTGGGGGGGGGAGGGGGAGAGGGTGTGGGTGTGGGGTGGAGGGAGGGAAGGAGGGAAGGAAGGATGTTTGTGGGAAGGAAGGAAGGAAGGAGGAAGGATTTGTGTGTAAGTGTGTGTGTGTGTGTGTTTTGAAGGGAAGGAAAGGTAGGAAGGAGGAAGAATGTGTGTGTGTAAGTGTGTGTGTATGTATATGGGTGTGCGTGGTAGCAAGACAGGAAGAGAAATTATGTGTGTGTGTGCGTGTTTTATTTTATGTATGTATATATATATGTGTGTATGAAAAAAAAAAAAATAATAATAATAATAAATAATTAAATAAATAAATCCAATATATAACCTAACAATCTATTAATATATCTTCACAGGAGGAGGTGGAGAAGCAGTACAAGGAGGAGGAGGAGGAGGAGGAGGAGGAGGGGGCAACAAGGAAGAAGAAGAAGAAGACAAAGAAGGAGGAGGAGGAGGAGGAGGAGGAGGAGGAGGAGGAAGGGGTATAAGCGTCCCTGACCGTCCTTTTGCTCATTTAAACAAAGAATCACTCTCATCTAACCCTCGCCCCCCGCCACACCCAACCACCAACGGGGAGGCTGCACCACACACCTCACCACCACACAAGAAGATGAAAGGTGAGGGGAGGGAGGGAGGGAAGGGAAGGGAAGGGAAGGTGAGGTTAGGGAAGGGAAGGAATTATACTTGTAAAATCTTCTGTAATAATAGTAGTAGTAGTAGTAGTAGTAGAAATAGTAGTAGTAGTAGTAGAAATAGTAGTAGTAGTAGTAGTAGTAGTAGTAGTAGTAGTAGTAGTAGTAGTAGTAGTAGTAGTAGTAGTAGAAATAACAATAATAATAATAATAACTCTTCAACAGCCGCCACCACCACCACCACCACCACCACGCCGACCAAAAACTCAAATTTCAGCGGAACATTCAACATCTTTGGCTCTCCTAAGTCATCCTCGAGGGGCGGTGTGGGCGTGGGCGGCGGGGGGGGCGGGGGGGAGATGTCTGACCTCCTCCTCCTCACCTCTGACTGCTCTAACTCCTCGTGGGCGGAAATGGGCAGCTTCATTGTGGGGACTTATCAAATGTATCCTGTTACCAGAGACACCCAACAGATGTTTATATTGAAGTATTTGCGTCCAATAGGAGAATATCAGGAGGTGGGTGTGTGGGGGGGGGGAGGGTGTGTGTGTGTGTGTGTGTGTGTGTGTGGGGAAGAGAGAATGTATGTGTGTGTTTGGGTGTGTGTGTGTGTGTGTAGGGAGAGGGTGTGTTTGGGTATGTGTGTATTTACTTAGCTGTGTATGTGTGTGTATATTTACCTAGTGTGTGTGTCGGTGAGGGAGAGAGAGAGAGAGAGAGGGATGTGTATGTATGTGTGTGTGTGTGTGTGTGTGTGTGATTATTATTATTATTTATATTCATTAGTTTATTGCAGAAAGTAAAATTAAGAAAAATGTATATATATTATTATTATTATTATTATTATACCTTAAACACAATTACTTAGCCACACTTCTCTTCCTCCTCCTCCTCCTCCTCCTCCTCCTCCTCCTCCCCACCCCCCCTACAGTCCCTGGGTCACGTGTATGAGTACCGTGCGCTCGAGTTAATACTACACTACATGCAAGTAAGGAAGCTGGGTAACGCAAGGCTGTCCTTCGAAGGCTTGAGGTTCCTCGGGTCCTTGCTGTTTCATAAGAAATTCTGTCTTGAGTTTGTTAATATGGGAGGAATTCAGGAGCTGTTGAAGGTAGGTGTGTGTGTGTGTGGGTGTGGGTGTGGGTGTGGGTGTGTGTGTGGGTGTGTGTGGGTTTGTGGGTGTGGGTGTGTGGGTTTGTGGGTGTGGGTGTGTGGGTGGGTGTGGGTGTGGGTGTGTAGGTGTGGGTGTGGGTGTAACAAAATATATATCATTATAATGTCAACTTTTAAAGGTATGTTATTATGTGTGTGTGTGTGTATATATATATATGAGAAAAATACGTATAATTATCACAAAAATTAAGACCATATTACTTTGAATACAAAAAGAATAATATAAATAACTGAACCTAACCTAACCTAACATAGCAGTATAAATAATTGTATCTAACTTAACCTAACCTAACCTAACCTAACCTAACTTAACTTAACCTAACGTAACTTAACCTAACCTAACCTAACCTAACCTAACCTAACCTAACTTAACCTAACCTAACCTAACCTAACCTCACCTCACCTCACCTCCCTCCCCCAAAGGTGCCGCGTCCCTCCCTGCCAGCAGACGGCGTGGCACTCTGCCTATGGTACTTAGCTTACTGTGAGGAGGCCGTCGAACGCATCTGTCTCCTCCCAGAACGAACAGTCCGTGAGGTGACCTGTTACGCTCTGTGGCTCTTAGAATGCTCACACCACTCATCCAGAACACACGCCGTTATGTTTTTTGGCATGGTGTTCAGGTTCCGCACACTCCTAGACCATTTTGATAAGCAAGATGGCATTAGGAAATTGTTAAATCTATTGTCTACGCTGTCGCTATTTCAAGATACCTGGGAACCACAGTTGCCGGAGAATTCTGCGTCCTCGGAGACTATGGTTTGGCAGACTGTGAAGCAAGTGTGTTTGAGTTTAAAGCAGTATTTTGACGCCCATTTAGCGCTCAAGGTTCAGCATCTACAAAGGATTGCGTCTGTCCACCCCCAGCCCTCCACGCCGGCTTATAAGGTGTGTACGTGTGTGTGTTTGTGTGTTGAAATGTTTGGTTCAGGTTTTGATTATTATTTGGTTAGATTGTGTTGTTGTTTTGTGTGTGTGTGTGTGTGTTTTTTTTTTTTTTTTTTTTGTGTGTGTGTGTACGTGTACGTGTGTGTGTGTGTTTTCATTTCTGTTTTTGTGTTTTGAAAGACTGTATATATTTTTATTATATTATAGATGACAAAAAAATAATTATCTTCCTCTCCTTCTCTCTCTCTCTCTCTCTCTCTCTCTCTCTCTCTCTCTCTCTCTCTCTCTCTCTCTCTCTCTCTCTCTCTCTCTCTCTCTCATTCTCTCTCCCTCATCCTCTCCCTCTCATTCCCTCAACCTCTCTCTCTCATTCTCTCCCACACACCCACACCCACACACACCCACCCACACACACACCCACCCCCACACACACACACACCCACCCCCACCCCCACACCCACACCCACACACACACCCACACCCACACCCACACCCTCCACCCACAGACCTTCAATGTGAGCGAGGAGGTCGTAGAAGCCAACGTGGAATATTTACTAGCACACCTGCCGGCACGCTCACACTGGAGGCCAGTTGACAACTTCCTGGCACTGCGCGGTCTGCCTTTACTACTACAACTGGTGGCTATGGTTGTCAGTGATTCGTTGACGCCTAAGTAAGTGTGTGTGTGGGGGAGGGTGTGTGTATGTGTGTGTATGTGTGTGTGGGGGTGTTCTGTGTGTGTATGTGTGTTTTTGTGGGTGTGTGTTTTTTTTTTATATATGTAAGGAAAGAAAGGAAGGAAGGAAGGAAGGAATGTGTGTGTGTGTGGGGGGGGGGGGGGGGGGGGTTTGGGTGTGTGTGTGTATGTGTGTGTGTGTGTATGTATGTGTGTGTGTGTGTGTTTGTGATATATATAGAATTTAAAGATTAGATTTTTAACATATTATTACTATTATTATTACTACTACTACTACTACAACAACAACAACAACAACAACAACAACAACAACAACAACAACAACTACTACTACTACTACTACTACAACCGCACACCCCTTCCCCCCCCCAGGACAGAGACAGGTGTGCTAGCCTTGGACATCCTTTACGTGTGTTCAGTAATGCCGGCGGTACAGACAGCTTTGTGTGAAAAAACTTCTATACCTATGGCAGAGGAACCTGTGCTGGATGCTGAGGTGAGGTGTGGGCGTGGGCGTGGGCGTGGGCGTGTGTGTGTGTGTGTGTGTGTGAAGAAATTTTGTTGTTGTGTTTTATATGTATGTATTTTTTCCTTCCTTCTTTCATTTTATCTCTCCTTCCCTCCCTCCTTCCTTCCTTCTTTCCTCCATTCCTCCCTCTATCTCTTCCTCCCTTCCTTTCCTCTTGCCATCCTTCCCTCTTCCCTTCCTTCCCTCTTCCCTTCCTTCCTTCCATCCTTCCTTTCTTCCTTCCATCCTTCCTTCCTTCCATCCTTCCTTCCTTCCTTCCTTCCATCCTTCCATCCTTCCATCCCTTCCCTCCTTCCCTCCACACCTCCATCCCTACATTAACCCCCTCCCCCCCCCCAGGAAGCCCCCGGGTATGCTATCCTGGTCGCCTGTATCCTTGAGAATGTACAGTCGTCCTCCACCACGTCACCGGCCATACAGAAGGCTGCCCTGCGTACACTCATCAACTGTTTGTGTGCGCCTATACCACGGGTGAGTGTGTACGTGTGTGTGTGTGTGTGTTTTTATTTGTTTATTTGTAGTTTTTATAATTTTTTGTATATATTTTTTGTATTTTTCTTGTATTTTTTATTATATTTATTTATTTATTTATTTATTTATTTATTTTTGGCGGGAAATTCTCGTTCATAATCTTGTTCTTATGTGAAATTATTATTATTATTACTTATATTAACTACTCTCCTCCTCCTCCCCCTCCTCCTCCTCCTCCTCCTCCTCCTCCTCCTCCTCCTCCCTAGGGTGTTGGTGGTCCCGTGGTGGGCGCGGGCGTGGGCGTGGGCGTGGGTGGGCTGCACGAGGCGCCCACAGTAGGCAGTCCAACTAAAAGATTAAGAAATACAGGGGAGGAGGAAATTAAACGCGCATGGGACTGTGTGCGTACTAGTAACGGCATTATGGTGAGTGTGTGTACGTATAGGTGTGTGTGTACGTGTAGGTGTGTGTACGTGTAGTTGTGTACGTGTGTTATTCTATCCTAACACACACATAAACAAATCTCAATTCTATTCCCTACCATTTCCCTTCCCTCTAATCTCCCCTTCCCCTCCCCTTATCTAACCTCCCCTCTCCCCCACGCCCACGCCCACAGTATCTCCTCAACATGCTACACAAGAGGACGCCCATAACTGATGCAGACTGTCTCCGTGGGCTGGCCTGCAGAGTTTTAGTTGGACTGTCCAGAAGTTTTGCTGCCAGACAGATCATGAGTAAACTGCCTATATTCACCTCAGGGAAACTACAGTGTGAGTATAGGGGGGGGGAGGGTGTGTGTGTGTGGGTGTGTGGGGTGGGGGGGGGAGGGAAGGGAGGAAGAAATTTGTGTGTGTGTGTGTGTGTGTGTGTAGGAAGAAGAGAAGGAAGGAAGGAATGTATGAAATTTACAGAATAAATAAATAAACACACCTTAACACACCCTAAAACACATCTTAACACACCCTAAAACACACCTTAACACACCCTAATGCACACCCTAAAACACACCCTAACACACCTAAAACACACCCTAACACACACCTTAACACACCCTTACACACACACACACCCTAAGCACATCAAAAAACACACCCTAACACACCTAAAACACACCCAAACACAAATCACTTTCAAACACACCCAAACACACACATCCTAACACCCTAAACACACCCTAAAACACACCCTAACCTTCCCCCCCCCCACAGTACTCATGAAAGAAGCCATCCTTCAAGACAAGCGAGCGGAACACGTTAAGTTTCAGCGCCACGCCTTGGACTTAATCAAGGCTGTGTCGGGCGGCTGGGAACACACCGTGGGGGCTGCTGCCGATGTGTCCATGCAGAGTATACATAGGGTGAGTGTGTGTGCGTGTGTGTGTGTGTGTGTGTGTGTGTGTATGTGTGTGTGTGTGTATAGTTTTTGATGTGTGTACACTTGAAATGTTGAAATAATCACGTATTTTATTTACATATTTTTACTTTTTCTCGTTCCCTCCCCATTCCTTCCTTCCTTCCCCCATTCCCCCACCCATTCCTTCACCCATTCCTTCCCCCACCCATTCCTTCCCCCATTCCCCCCCTCCTCCTCCCCCCCACAGGCAGACGTCGTAGCCCAGACCAAGATTCACTACAACAAAAAACAACTCCTACAACTAATACAATCGCATTTAGCTGTAGAAGGTTACGATACAGTAGCTACAGCACTACAGCAGGCCGCCCACCTCCCCCCCCTCCTCACCCACGCCCACACGCCCATGGGACCACCTGCTCGTTCACTCACCACCACGCCCACACCCTCCTCCGTGGGCGTGGGCGTGGCTAATGTATCCTCTGCTAGGCCGGTAGGTTATGTTATAATTAAATTAATGATAATGATGATGATAATGATAATAATGATGAATGACCTTGACCTTTGACCTCTCCCCAGTATCAGAGGTCAACTGGGAACGCCTCCAGACATTTATTTAACTCTGGGGGGAAGGGAGGAGGGGGGGCGGCCACCTCTACCACCCCCCAGCCCTCCACGCCCACACCTACCACGCCCACGCCCACGGCCACCCCCACCTCCATCCACATCAAGATTAACAGGTATGAAGGGGGTTATATTTACAACCACCACCACAACCACCACCACAATCACTACCACAACCACAATCACTACCACAATCACCCTCCTTCCCCTCACCACACAGGTCCAGCCGTAGAGACACCACCACCATCACCACCACCACCACCCCTAACGACACCACGCCCACCAGCCCCACGCCCACGCCGACCACCGCCACTCTTAGCCACTTTAGCAAGAGTGAGAGTGGGTCAGCTGTGTGGGCGGGGGGGGCGGGCGGGGCAGGCGGTGGGGCGGGGCTGTTGATAGAACCGACTATAAGCTTAGATACTATAGTGAGAGAATATCTGACTAATCAACACGCCCACTGCATCAACCCTGTGGTGACCTGTCCGACCTTTGACCTCTTCCAGTAAGTTTGACCTCGTCACGTGACCTCTTCTGTTTGTGAAATATTTTTGGTGTAATTTTTTTTTTTTTTTTTTTTTTTTTTTTTTTTTTTTTTCGTGTGTGTGTGTGTGTGTGTATATAATCCCTTTCTCTTTCATTCTCTCTCTTTTTTTTTTTTCTCTCTCTCTCTCTCTCTCTTTCTCAATTCTTTTAAAATTCATATATATATCTTTATTTATTTATTTTTTTTTTTTAATCTTTTTCAAATTCTACCAAAAAAAATCTCAAAACTCCTTTTCAAAATCGATCTAAATCCTTTTCAAATAACCACAAATCCTTCTTATCAAACCTTCAAAATCTATCAAAATCCTCTAAATAATCTCTCTCTCCCATTATAACCATTGTATAAAAAAAAAATAATAATAATAATAATATAAACATTCTAATCCCTTCCTCTCCGTACCCTAGGCCGCACCGTTGCCCTGAGCCTAAGTCTCTCCGCGCTCCCTTCGCCAATTTCACGATGCATAACTGCCGCCGCGCCTACACCCCAGTCCTCTCAGGGTGGGAAGGTGCGGGTGTCAGCAGGAAATTCATCTACAGCCGATACAGACACACACAAACGTACAGGAATCCGGATTTAGACGATGTATTCCTGTGCTGCTCTTATACCGTGAGTGTGTGTACGTGTGTGTGTGCGTGTGGGGGGTGTGTGTACGTGTTGGGTTTGGTTTGGTTGTCATGGAGAAAATGAGGAAGAAAGTAGTAGTAGTAGTAGTAGTAGTAGTAGTAGTAGTAGTAGTAGTAGTAGTAGTAGTAGTAGTAGTTATAGTAGTAGTAATAATGACTATTTTCAACCTTACAGACGGATGATCAAATGGTTCTTGTCGGCACTAATAAAGGGATGGTGAGACTCTACAGGAAGGGAGGAAGTGTACGTATTAAAACAGTCACATGTACGCTTATTCACTACATTCATCGCCACATTATTATTATCATTTGTTCATATTTATACATTATTATTTATTTATTTATTTATTTCTCGTGTTTTTGTCTATCATTATTATCATTATACATCATTATTATCATTAACCTAACCCTATTATCATCATCATCATCATCACCGCCTCACCCTGCAGGAGGAGGGTGCGTATAGGGTGCACGAGGGAGCCGTCACCCACCTTGCCACACACACTTCCGGCTCCTTGGTGCTCACGTCCTCTACTATTAGCCACGAAGCGTCACTCTGGGGGCTAACCACGCTGTTTGATGAGAAGTGAGTGTGTGTGTGTGGGTGTGTGTGTGTGTGCGTGTGTGTGTGGGTGTGGGTGTGTGTGTGAGAGAGAGAGATAGGTAGGTTTGTGTGTGTGTGTGTGTGTGAGAGAGAGAGAAGGAAGATTGATTGATTGAGAGAGAAATAGAAAGAGATTGTGTGTGTGTGTGTGTCGGGGTGGGGGTGGGTGTGTGGGTGTGTGTGGGTGTGTGTGTGTGTGTGTGTAGTAGTAGTAGCAATAATAATAGTTTTAATTGCTTGTTTAAGAAAAGATATAATATTTGTTAATCATATATTATCCTTGTGTGTGTGTGTGCGTACAGGTTGATTCTCCAGGACTGTACACACGCAGACTTCAGTAACGCACACGACAAGATCATCGGAAACAGCACACAGACAGCCAGGGTGAGTGTGTGTGCGTATGTGTGTATGTGTGTGTGTGTGCGTGGAAAGATAAAAAATATATATATAATAATAATAATAATACATACTTAACCTAACTTATTATATTGTCTTTTTTGATATATTGAAAAACTTAACTTAACCTAACACTCTCTCTCTCTCTCTCTCTCTCTCTCTCTCTCTCTCTCTCTCTCTCTCTCTCTCTCTCTCTCTCTCTCTCTCTCTCTCTCTCTCTCCACAGTTATATGACCTAAACACCAAGGAAATTATTAGTGAGTTTACGCCAAAAATCTCTAATCATTACCGCATCAACAAAGCCGTCCTGGACCCGACAGACAACTTGCTGCTGACGGACGGGGCGCTGTTTGACGTCAGGACAGGGGAGCAGGTGAGGGGAAGGACCTATAGGGGTGAAGGGTGTGTAGGGTGTAGGGTGAAGGAACTATAGGGTGTAGGGGAAGGGTAGGCAAGGAAAATGTAAGGTGGTATTATAATATTAAAATGAAAGAATGTGGGATTTATATGGAAGGTAAAAATGTATAAAATCAAAGAATATTGGAGTTATGTTAAGAAATTTATGAAAATCTGAAAATATGAATGACTTTTTAACGCATTTTTTTGTGTATAAAAATAAGTTGATGTATAATTTGAATCACAGAATATACAAGTTTAGTTAAAAATTCGGTGAAATATCTGTATAAATAGATAGAAATTGGTGAAATTGCGAATATAATCTATAAGGTATATTAACCACATATAAAACACACATACTAACACACACACACCCTCCCCCCCCTCACAGCTGCACAAATTCGACAAAATCAGTCCACTATTAAACGGAGTCTTCCATCACAACGGTTTAGAAATAATTAGCTCATCGGAAATCTGGGACCTCCGCACCTTCCACCTCCTGCGCACTGTACCTGCCCTTAACGAGTGTGATGTTCTGTTTAACCGCGGTGGTGATGTGCTGTTTGGTGTGCCGCTGCTGGACCTATTGGCATATATGTACGAGGATAATGTGTCGTCAGCGCGGCCGTGGGAGACGACTTCATTTAGGACGCTGGACGCTACGGATTATTCCAGTATTGGTGAGGAATTTATTTTTTCCATTTTTTTTTTTTTATTATTATTATTATTATGTGGTCAGATTTTATTTTATTTCATTTTATTTATTTATTTATTTATTTTTTTTTTTTTGGGGTGTGTGTATGTCTGTCTGTGTGTGAATTATTGTTATTTAATTATTTATTTATTTTATTTTTGTGTGTGTATGTGTGTATGTGTGTGTGTGTGTGTGTGTGTGGTACAATAAAAAAAAAAAAAATTATCCCACCACCACCACCAGTACCACAATTTTCCATATATTTAGATCTCAGCCAAAAAAAATAACAAAAAATCACATACAACTAACATTTCTCCCCCTTCCCCTCTACCACATTAGCCACAGTGAACGTGAAGCTGATCTTAGCCTCCCTCTCCATCAACCACACTGACACCCAGCTGGCCGTGGTGGAGTGTGACAGCGATACAGAAATTCAAGGCGGTGACATTATTGACTCCCAAGTGAGAGTGTATGAGGTGGGGATGGCTAGACAGCATGATGATGACGATGATGTAAGTATGAAGGAGGGGGAGGAAGAGGAGGAGGAAGATAGAAAAAGAAATGATATAGTTTAAGAGTAATAATAATAATAATAATGATAATAATACCACCACCACCACCACCACCACCACCTTCACCTTCACTCTCACAGGTGCTGGACGAGGATGATGATGACATGGGTGATGAGGAAGATGACTCGGATAGTGATGACCAGAACTCACAAGACGAAATTGATGGTGAGTAATAATAATGATGATGATGATGATGGGGGGAAATAAATGGGTGTAAAGGGAAATAACTGGGTACCAGGAATAATAAATACGGGGAAAATATTAATGTTAGGGAGAGAAAATTTTGTTGTATGTAAAAAAAAATTAACATTGAAAAAATTGAATAAATTAATATAAACACAATTAACGAGAAAAATGAAAAAAATTAAATCAAATAAACTGAACAAAATTTAATCTAACCTAACCTTACCTTACCTTACCTCACCTTACCTTACCTTACCTAACCTAACCTTACCTTACCATACCTTACCTAACCTTACCTTACCTTACCTTACCTTACCTTACCTAACCTTACCTTACCTTACCTTACCTTACCTTACCTTACCTTACCAAACCTTACCTTACCTTACCTTACCTTACCTTACCTTACCTTACCTTACCTAACCTAACCTAACCTTACCTTACCTTACCTTACCTTACCT
Source organism: Cancer borealis (assembly GCA_036785275.1). Lineage (NCBI taxonomy): Eukaryota > Metazoa > Arthropoda > Malacostraca > Decapoda > Cancridae > Cancer > Cancer borealis. Next base: position 37,897 of record JAXIVD010000710.1, on the reverse strand, counting down.
ATCCTTACCTTACCTTACCTAACCTAACCTAACCTTACCTTACCTTACCTTACCTTACCTTACCTTACCTTACCTTACCTTACCATACCTTACCTTACCTAACCTTACCTTACCATACCTTACCTTACCTTACCTAACCTTACCTTACCTAACCTTACCTTACCTAACCTAACCTTACCTTACCTTACCTTACCTAACCATACCTCACCAAACCATACCTTACCTAACCTAATCTAACCAAACACCCCTTTCCCCACCCTCTCTTACCACACACCCCACACCACACCACACACCACACACCACACCACACCACAATCCTAACCTAACCAAACACCCCTCCCCCCCCCCTACAGTTGACGAAAATGAGCTTGTCTCCTCCGACGTGCCGTACAGCTCC
>JAXIVD010000710.1:10000-32500 GCA_036785275.1 Cancer borealis | reverse complement strand
ATGACACTACTTTAGGAAGGTCATATAGTGTGAGGGACTTAGGAGTTCAAATAAGCAGTGACTTGCGCCCCCGGGAACAGTGTATTATAGCTAGAAATAGGACCAACAAGATACTGGGATTTATTAGTAGGTGTGTGACAAATAGGAGTTCTGAGGTTGTATTTAGCGCTAATTAGACGCCATCTAGATTATGTAGCTGTCAAAGGACACTCCCAGCTAAGCCTCGGGGAGAGTGAAGACCCTCTTGGCTGCCACCTTCACTTACAAAGGTCCTCATCTCTTCAACTCCCTACCACGACAAGTCAGGAACACGACCAACTGTAAAATAGAACACATTAAGAACCAGCTGGACAAGTTCCTGAAGAGTGTTCCTGAGAAGCCGCCACTACCAGGATATACCTCCCTGTGTGGAGCGGCATCCAACACCATACCGGACCAGATATGTCTACAGAAAAGAGACACTGGTCACGGGAGCAGCGGTTAAAACGTCTTAATCTCCACTCCCTAGAGTGAAGGAGGGCAAGAGGGGATATGATTGAGGTTTTCAAATGGGTAAAAGGAATTAATAAGGGAAACATTGATCAGGTTTTAGAATTTACTAGCCAGGATAGGACACGTGGAAATGGGTACAAGGTAGAAAAACTTAGCTTCAGGACAGACCTAGGTAGATATTGGTTCACTAACAGAGTGGTGAACGATTGGAATAGGCTGGGTAGACACGTAGTAAGTGGTAAGTCAATAGGTAGGTTTAAAAGATGGTTGGATCAGAGTATGGATAGGGATGACAGGTGGGATGGATAGATATTGGATTATTCTAAGGAATGATATGAGAGTATCATCCGAGAAAAAATTGTCAAACACCTAAATGAGAACAACCTCATCACTGAAGAGCAGCATGGCTTCAGAAGTAATAGGAGCTGCCTGACCAACATGCTATATTACCTTGATGACCTTGTGAATGCAGTGGATGAGGGGATGTGTATCGACATTAATTACCTGGACTGCGAGAAGGCCTTCAACAGAGTTCCACATCACAGACTCCTCACCAAGTTGAAGGCAATGGGTATAGATGGTGGAATCTTGACGTGGATCAGGAATTTCCTTGGAGAGAGGTACCAACGGGTAAAAATTAGAAATTCAACGTCTGACTGGCTACCAGTTGTAAGCGGAGTCCCCCAAAGGTCGGTGATGGGCACAGTACTGTTCCTCATTTACATAAATGATCTCGTGAAGAACCTGGAATCAGCAGCCAGCTTGTTTGCAGATGACGCCAAAATCCACAGGACGATCAAGACGGAAGCTGACATAGATGCCTTCAAGAGAGACATGGAACGCCTGGACGAGTGGAGCAAGAAGTGTTTACTGACGTTTACTGTTGACAAGTGCAAAACAATGCACGTAGGGCACCATAACCGGCGGGCAGACTACCACCTGAACCAGAGACAACTGCAGAAGACCACACAGGAGCGAGATCTGGGTATCATAGTGTCTGCGAACCTCAAGTCCTCAATGCACGTCTCAAAAGTAGCGGCCAAAGCAAACAGTCGTCTCGATATCATCAAGAGGAACTTCACTGTGCTCAGCAAGGACATCCTAATGCCTCTCTACCTCTCCCTGGTCCGCCCGATGCTGGACTATGGAGCTCAAGCCTGGTCTCCCTACTTGTTACAGGACATCCGGTCACTGGAGAGAGTCCAGAGAAGAGCAACCAAGTTGGTACCGGAACTATTCCATCTGCCCTATGAGGAGAGGTGCAAACATCTGGGCCTGCAGACGTTGCAAAACAGGAGAACGCGAGGGGACATGATACAGACCTATAAGCTGATCCACGGATTCGAGGACTTCCCCTACACCATGTTTTTCCAACTGAACACCAACAACTTACGAGACCACTCTCTGAAGCTATCTAAGCCAGATCATTGGAGGACAACCTTAAAAGGGAACTGGTTTGCCATTCGAGTCATTGACCCCTGGAATGCACTCCCAGAGAGTGTGGTAACTGCCCCAACAATAGCCACATTCAAAGCACGGTATGATAGACACCTTGGTATGAGTAACTAAGATACTGGCTAACTAAGTCTAAGAGGTGGGGGACACTACAAGAAGCCCTATTCTTAATTCCCCACTATCTATTCATAGGTAAGCTATAGGTAAGCTAAGGAGCTGCCTCGTGTAGGTCATCAACTGGCCTCTTGCAGTCTTCTTATTAATTCTAAATATAATAGTTAATGTTGAAAGAAAACGAGGATTATTGTTATAAGTCGTAATATATTACTTTTTATATAAATCTAATCTCAAATTATGTATAAGTAAGTAATTTTGATGTATTATTATAAGTATGGATGTCGTGGGCGTGGGCGTGTGGGCGTGATTACTGTTTAAACAAGAGCGGCAAAGTCTACACTCTATACATATTTCTAACTAAGAAAATATAAGTTGATATATAAATGTATTACTAAATTATTCATCCGTTATTTATTCTGATTTATAAATATGTATAATAGACATTCAATTATAAGTATAAATACATAACAAAGATTGAATTAAACAAAAATCACATATACACAATAACTTCAAACACAGACAATAAAAAAACCAAAACCACAACATAACATGCATTAATTATTCATTTTACATTATTCCAACATACAAAATAGACATAAACATATAGAATAATGATAAATAAATACTAAAATGAGGTCGGCTTGGCGGGAAGGCCGTCAGCGAGTCAGTGTTTACATGCAAATGGCTGAAGGAAGCGTCGGGCGAGAAGCATATTTCCTTCCCCTTTATTTCCACCGTGTGTGAGGGAGCCACGCCCACATCTGCACGCCCACACCCACACCGCCCACCAGGTATGCCGCCCCGCCCCCCCACGCCCACCTCAGATAGCGGGGTTGGGTAATATATTAGAGTGTAGTTATAAGTGGAAATGGCAATAAGTTCCGTTTGAATTATAGTTAGAATTGATGTTATTTAGGTTTATTGAAGGTATTATGGGCGTGTCAGGTGGCTTAGGACTTTTATATACGCCCATGCACGCGCACACACACGAAACGCACACGCAAATGCACGCACATGTGTTAATTACCATTGTGTGTGTGTGTGTGTATGTATGCATTGTGTACGTACGGGTGTGTGTGTGTGTGTGTGTGTATGACCTTGACTTAAGAGTGACTTAATGGGGTGGTGACTTACTGTGTACGACTTATATTGTGTGTAAGTCATGTGCGTGTGTGTGTGTGTGTTAATTTTGACCTGTAAGGGGGAGAGGGGGGCGGGGTTGACCTGGGGGAAGGTTAGGTCACTGTGGTTTTATTTTTAGGTTAGGTCAGAGGTCAAGGGTTAGAGGTCATTAGGAAGAGATAATAATAATGATAATAGTAAAGATATTAACGATTTTTATGTTTTTTTTTCTTATTTATTATTATTTATTATTATTATTATTATTCATTTTCTTCCTTCTCTTACTTTTCCTTTTTCTTTTTTATTTCCATTTTTTTCCCCATAACATTTAATTATTTCCATTTTTTTCCTATAACATTCAATTATTTCCATTTTTTTCCTACCAGTGACCAACCACATCCCAGGAAGGGAAGGAAGGCCGCTGATTGGCTGAGGAAGGCTACTGATGCTTGCCTCCCATTGGTCAACACAACCTAACTGACCCTGGGGTAAGAAGAGAGAGACAGAGAGAGAGAGAGAGATCCTTTCCTTCTTCCTTCCTTCCCTTCTTCCTCTCTTCCTTCCTTCCTTCCTTCCTTTCATTATTAATTCTCTCTCCTTATACAATACATATATAATAGTAGTAGTAGTAGTAGCAGTAGTAGTAGTAGTAGTAGTAGTAGTAGTAGTAATGGTTTAGTTATACTTAAATAAATAAATAAATAAATAGAAAATGGAGTTGAACTAATAACTAATACGTGTAGATAAATAATTAATCCATAGTAATTAATATTAACATACAATCATAATTATTAACACCCCCAAAACCCACTCAATTTAATAATAATAAAATAAAACACGTTCCCTTTTCAGATAACACACCATGGGCATGCGTGTGTATGCGTATGTCTGTATGTGCGTGAGGCGACCGTGTGGGCTGTGTACACGAGGATCTGGAAGCTGTGTGCGCGTACGTGTGTGTTAGAAGGAGGAGGAGGAGGAAGAAGACAGAGAGAGAGAAAATTATATAAAGACTGAAGGAAGAGAAAAATATAATAATAATAACAATAAAATCAAAATCGAAGAGGTCAAGTTTAAGGTCAAAGGTCACACTCCAAGGTCATGCTCCAAGATGGACATTCCACTCGACCTCAAGCTCTTCATGAACAACACGACAACAACAACAACAACAACAACCACCGGGCAGAAAATATACAAATGCGATCAATGCAACTCGTCGTACTCAGACAAATCATACTTTGACCTGCACAAACAAACACACACACACCACAAGGGGGGGGAGCTAGTGGTTGGGGAGAATGGCGAGGCGGGGGTCGGTGTGGTGGAGACAGTCGACACCACAGATGACCTCCCTACCACAGTACAAATAGTAATGCCCGCGCCAGCCCACCAGCACAGTCAACAGGTATTACAGGAAGAGCAACAATTAACCGCATTTAAACGAGCTTACGGCGGTGAGGTCCATCAAATATATGAAATCGCACCTTCAACGAGGTATCAAGTCGTTACGTCAGCCACCCCACACGTGCTGACGGCTGTTACGCTCGCCTCCCTCCCTGTACAGGTGTCAGGGAGTGTGTCAGGACAGGTATCGCTACCGTCCTACACCACATCAACTTATGTATTGACGGAACAGCCGCAAGGAATAGCAAGTGTAGCAGGTGTTGGGAATCAGAGAAGCAGCACAGTGGCCGCTACCCTCCACCCTGACCACACGCAGCACCACACACAGCACCAGCAGCAGCAGCAGCACACACAGCACCACACACAGCAGGACCATCATCACCACCACCACCAGGACCAACACACACACGCACACACACACCAACAGCAACAGCATCAAGTAACAGTACAGCAGCAGCAGCAGCAACAACAGCAAACAGTACAGCAGGTAACAGTGCAGCAACAGGTACAGCAACAGCAAGTAGTACAGCAGCAACAGGTACAAGTCCAACAGCAACAACAACAGCAACAACAACAACAACAGCAACAGCAACCACAGCAGCAACCACAGCGTCTGGTCATCGCTCTTGACCCCAAAGACCGGCCTTATAAATGCGACCAATGCACCGCCTCGTTCATAGACCCGGCAGAGTTAGTAGAACATAAAAAAAAACATAGCGGTGACGGCCCGTTCACCTGCGAGGATTGTCACTTCACCTTCATGTATAAGAGTCACTTTCGTAGCCACAAAACGCGATGTCTAAAAAAACGTGCGCTGATGCCACACCCACCTAAGCCAATCATCAACCCTGGGCCTATCAAGCGTCAATTCCCTACGCACCACACACCACAGAAAGCCCAACCACCACCGCCGCAGCAGCCACCGCCACCTACCACACAGCACCACACGCCAGCCACCACACGGACTGTCAACACTAGGTCTGGAGGTAGTCACACACGTCAAGGAGGGGTAAACGCGGCATCCTTCAACCCCAGCAATCCTACCTTTAAACGGCAGAGGAAGGAGCAGCGTATGGACCGCCCGTATGAGTGTCAGGAGTGTGACGCGTCCTTCCAGACCACACAGGACTTGCAAACACACAAGGCCAAACACACCGGGGAAGGGCCGTTTAAATGCGAGGAATGCCGGTTTGTGTTCCTATACCGCAAGCTTTACGAGGCTCACCGCCGCCGCTGTGAGAAAAAACGTAAGGATTTAGGCCTCCCTACACCACAGCCACAGCAGCAGCAGCAGCAACCACAGCAGGTACAACAACAGCAGGTACAGCAGCAGCAGGTACAAGTCGTGCAGCACCAACAGCAGCAGCAGCAGCATCACCAGACGGCACAGGTGGTTCAGACAGCTTCAGGACAACAGCTTCAGATCCAGGGAGGACGCGCCACACTTGCCGGCACACCCACCGTGCAGCTTTCCGGACCAATACAAATCCACGCCACAGCTGTACCGGGACACCCTCAGACCGCTGTGATTGACATGCGGTCGGTACAGCAGCAGCAGCAGCAGGGTAGTGGTGGTGGTGGTGCGGTACAGCATTTGCAACACCCGACCTTAATTGAACAGGTGATACATGTGACGCAGGTGCCCAGCTCGAGCTTAGGGGGCGGCCGCGGGGAAATTAAATATGACATTGTTCAAAATCCTGTTGATGTTGCGGACGTGAATCAGATTATGAACTTAATTAAGGTCAAAGGTCATCAACAGTAGTGACCCGACCTGACCCGACCTAACCTAACCTAACCTACCACACGCCCGCCACAGTGGTGCTGGACACTTGTATATGTGTGGGTGTGTGCGTGTAGGTAGGTAGGTTAGTGTGTATCAGTGTGTGTGTGTCGTTATATGCGCACACATGTACGCGCACACTCTTCCTTAGTGAACATAATATGATAGAATTGTAAATGGAAACAGTGGTGCCAGACATGACCTTTCACATGACCTGACCTGACCTCCCCCTACCAGCTGGCACTCACCCACGCCCACGCCCATTTCTAATCATACCCCACCCCCCCTAACCCTAACCTCACCCCCCCCCCCCCCCCCCTCAGTGCCAGGCCCATGCAGCAATCACAGCAGCAGCAGCAGCAGCCCCCCTTCCCCTTCCCCCCCCCCCCCTTTGACCTGCTGACCTGCCTCGCTGCGCCATCTTGTTTAATCTATTTTTTTTATATGAGTTTAATCTGTAAGTGAAATTAAGATTAAGTAAATATTATGAACATTATTTAACGAGTTTTTATTTTTGCCTTTTACTTATTATTTATTTGTTTGTTTGTTTGTTTGTTTGTTGGGTGTTTTGTAAGGTGTGTGTGTGTGTGTGTGTGGTAGTAGTGGTGGTGGTAGTAGTACGTACATACATACATATACATTAGTCTTATACATACATACATACATACACATTAGTCTTATACATACATACATACATACATACACACACACACATTAGCCTTCCTCTCCTACGACTCTTATAATCTATCCTTACATCCTTCCTCTCCTCCTAAGACACACACACGTACATACACACACACACATACACACACGTACATACATACACACATTTTCCTTCCTTCCTAGATAACTCCTTCCTTCTATTTCTATCTTATTCAATTCTTTCTATTTTTCATTTTTCATTATCAATTATTTTATTCATTTATTCATTATTATTATTATTATTAATTTTTTTTTTTTACTTCGATTTTTTTTTTTTTTTTTCATTGTATATTTTTTGAGAATCTAACCTTTTTTCTCTCTCTCTCTCTCTCTCTCCGTCTTTCCTTCTCTCTCTCTCTCTCTCCCTCTTTTCCTTCTCTCTCTCCCTCTTTCCTTCTCTCTCTCTCTCCCTCCCTTTCCTTCTCACTCTCTCCCCTTTTCCTTCTCTCTCTCTCTCCCTCTTTCCTTCTCTCTCTCTCCCCTTTTCCTTCTCTCTCTCTTTCCATCTCTTTCTCCCTCTTTCCTTCTCTCTCTCTCCTTTTCCTTCCCTCTCTCTCCCCTTTTCCTTCTCTCTCTCTCCCCTTTTCCTTCTCTCTCCCCCCCTCTTTCCTTCTCTCTCTCCCTCTCTCCCTTTCCTTCTCTCTCTCCCCCTCTCCCTCTTTTCCTTCCCTTTCTCTCCCTCTTTCCATCTCTCCCTTCCTCTTTCCTTCTCTCTCCCTCCCTCTTTCCTTCTCTCTCTCTCTCCCTCTTTCCTTCTCTCTCTCTCCTTTTCCTTCCCTCTCTCTCCCTTTTTCCTCCTCTTCCCCTCTCCTTCCCTCTCTTCCTTCCTCCCTCCCTCTCTCTCTCTCTTTCAATCCTTCCAAACTAAACACAAAAACATACACAAACACACACAAAAACACACACACACAAAAACACACACAAAAACACACCCACATCCTTCAATCCTTTATTCATATCCTTCAGTACAAACAGGATATCCTTTTAGGCAGCGTGTCTGGGATCCTTCTTGGTACCTCGGATCAGACCAGTCCTACGAGCAGCAATCAGGCCGACCTTCCTACCGGCACACTTTCCTCTCGAGACCGTAGACGCCTTGCCGATATGTTGATGATTACCACCACCGTGCGGATGTTCGACAGGGTTCATGGCCACACCGCGCACCTTAGGCCAGCTGTTCCTCTTGACGCGGTACTTGTGGTATGCGCGGCCGGCTTTAAGGATTGGTTTGTCTATGCGACCGCCGCCGGCTACGATGCCTAGGGTGGGAGGATGGGATGGGATGGTTAGGTTTGGTTTGGGTGTGGTTGGTTGGGTTATGTGTGTGTGTGTATGTGTGTGTGTGTGTGTGTGTGTGTGTGTGGGTAGATTAGGTTAGGTGTGTGTGTGTGTGTGGGTAGATTAGGTTAGGTGTGTGTGTGTGTGTGTGTGTGTGATTTCATGTTTATATAAAATCGAAAAACATAACATTTTAAACAGAATATAAAATAGATTCACACCACTACTACCACCACTACCACTACTACCACACCACTACCACACTCACCAATCATAGCCCGGTTAGCAGAAGGCAGTACTTTCTTGGCCCCAGACGGCAGCTTGACCCTAGTCTTCTTGGTCTCAGGGTTATGTGCGATGACCTGAGCGTAATTACCAGAGCCGCGAGCAATGCGTCCGCGGTCACCAGTCTTCTCCTCCAGATTACAGATGACGGTGCCTTCTGGGAGTGTTCCGATCGGCATGACATTACCCACGTCCAGGTTAGCTATGGGGTCGGAGCGTTGGGTTAGGTTAGATTAGCTATGGGGTCGGAGCGTTGGGTTAGGTTAGATTAGCTATGGGGTCGGAGCGTTGGGTTAGGTTAGATTAGCTATGGGGTCGGAGCGTTAGGTTAGGTTAGATTAGCTATGGGGTCGGAGCGTTGGGTTAGGTTAGATTAGCTATGGGGTCGGAGCGTTGGGTTAGGTTAGATTAGCTATGGGGTCGGAGCGTTGGGTTAGGTTAGATTAGCTATGGGGTCGGAGCGTTAGGTTAGGTTAGATTAGCTATGGGGTCGGAGCGTTAGGTTAGGTTAGATTAGCTATGGGGTCGGAGCGTTAGGTTAGGTTAGATTAGCTATGGGGTCGGAGCGTTGGGTTAGGTTAGGTTAGCTATGGGGTCGGAGCGTTGGGTTAGGTTAGGTTAGCTATGGGGTCGGAGCGTTGGGTTAGGTTAGATGTGTGTTTTTATGACTGTCTTTTTACGTACATATATATATATATATATACGCGCGCATGCTTCTTCTGATACGTACATGCATATATTTACTCTTCTTATGTATACGTACACATAATTTAACCTAACTTAACTTACACACACGTACGTACATACACACACACGAGCTAACCGAATTCCACACACACACACACACACACACACCCATACACTCATTTTTCACACACACACACACGTACACACACAACTCAAACTAACCTAACACACACACACACACACACGTACACACACACACACACACTCACCCTTCTTGCCACAGTACACAAATTGTCCAGAGTACATTCCTTCAGCGGCCAGGAAGAGTTCCTTACGCGTCTTGTACCTGTACGGGTCACGGAAATGCACCTCGGCTATGGGGGCACCGCGGCCTGGGTCATGGATGATGGTCTGAGGAGGAGGAGGAAGAGGAGGAGGAGGAGGAGGAGGAGGAGGAGGAGGAGGAGGAGGAGGAGGAGGAGGAAGAGAAGGAGGGTTAGGAAGAGAAAGTGGAGGAGGAGGAGGGTTAAGAGGAAGAGAAGGAGGGTTAGGAAGAGGAGGAGGATGAGGAGGGTTAAGAAGAGGAGGAGGATGAGGAGGGTTCAGAAGAGGAGGAGGAGGAGGGTTAAGAAGAGGAGGAGGAGGAAGAGAAGGAGGGTTAGGAAGAGAAGGTGGAGGAGGAGGAAGAGAAGGAGGGTTAGGAAGAGAAGGTGGAGGAGGAGGAGGGTTAGGAAGAAGAGGAGGAGGAGGAGGGTTAAGAAGAGGAGGAGGAGGAAGAGAAGGAGGGTTAGGAAGAGAAGGTGGAGGAGGAAGAGAAGGAGGGTTAGGAAGAGAAGGTGGAGGAGGAGGAGGAAGAGAAGGAGGGTTAGGAAGAGAAGGTGGAGGAGGAGGAGGGTTAAGAAGAGAGGAGGAGGAGGGTTAGGAAGGAAGAAGAGGAGGAAGGTTAAGAAGAAGAGGAGGAGGAGGAGGAGGAGGAGGCAACACAACAATTAATAAAACAAATTTAAAACGAAGAAATATTTTCACGCAAATCATTACAACCAAAACATAAACAAACAAACAAAACAAACCAACAAACCAACAAACAAACAAAACCACACTAATTATAACCACAACATATAATTAACAACACATATAATTAACTCACCTTAATGATGCCACGGATATAACCATGTCTCTCAGCGTAATCAACAGGCCTAAGAGCAGGTTTACCCTTGCGGTGGTGTGTGTGGGACTTGAACACCGAGCCCGCGCCCTTCCTCTGTGCACGGATCACACGACCCATGCCTACACTACAAGGGGGGGCGGAGAGAGAGAGAGAGAGAGAGAGAGAGAGAGAGAGAGAGAGAGAGAGAGAGAGAGAGAGAGAGAGAGAGAGAGAGAGAGAGAGAGAGAGAGAATAATGGATTAGGCCAGGATAATATATCTTTCTTAACCACACAGCAGAGTTTATAAGGAAGGGAATTAATGCTAACCTAACCTAACCTAACCTAACCTAACCTAACTTTCTAAACGTGATCTAACGTTATTAAGACTAACCTAACGTAACTAATACTAACCTAACCTAACTAATATATATAGAAACGTAACTAAAATTAACCTAACGTAACTAAAACTAACCTAACGTAACTAACACTAACCTAACCTAACTATACCTAACTTAACGTAACTAATATATATAGAAACATAACTAAAATTAACCTAACGTAACTAATACTAACCTAACTAAACCTAACTTAACGTAACTAATATATATAGAAACGTAAGTAAAATTAACCTAACGTAACTAATACTAACCTAACCTAACTATACCTAACTTAACGTAACTAATATATATAGAAACATAACTAAAATTAACCTAACGTAACTAATACTAACCTAACTAAACCTAACTTAACGTAACTAATATATATAGAAACGTAAGTAAAATTAACCTAACGTAACTAACACTAACCTAACCTAACTATACCTAACTTAACGTAACTAATATATATAGAAACATAACTAAAATTAACCTAACGTAACTAATACTAACCTAACTAAACCTAACTTAACGTAACTAATATATATAGAAACGTAAGTAAAATTAACCTAACGTAACTAATACTAACCTAACCTAACTATACCTAACTTAACGTAACTAATATATATAGAAACGTAACTAAAATTAACCTAACGTAACTAACACTAACCTAACCTAACTATACCTAACTTAACGTAACATATATATATAGAAACGTAACTAAAATTAACCTAACGTAACTAATACTAACCTAACCTAACTATACCTAACTATACCTAACTTAACGTAACTAATATATATAGAAACGTAACTAAAATTAACCTAACGTAACTAACACTAACCTAACATAACTATACCTAACTTAACGTAACATATATATATAGAAACGTAACTAAAATTAACCTAACGTAACTAATACTAACCTAACCTAACTATACCTAACTTAACGTAACTAATATATATAGAAACGTAACTAAAATTAACCTAACGTAACTAATACTAACCTAACCTAACTATACCTAACTTAACGTAACTAATATATATAGAAACGTAACTAAAATTAACCTAACGTAACTAACACTAACCTAACATAACTATACCTAACTTAACGTAACTAATATATATAGAAACGTAACTAAAATTAACCTAACGTAACTAATACTAACCTAACCTAACTATACCTAACTTAACGTAACTAATATATATAGAAACGTAACTAAAATTAACCTAACGTAACTAACACTAACCTAACCTAACTTAACTAATATATATAGAAACGTAACTAAAATTAACCTAACGTAACTAATACTAACCTAACCTAACTATACCTAACTTAACGTAACTAATATATATAGAAACGTAACTAAAATTAACCTAACGTAACTAATACTAACCTAACATAACTATACCTAACTTAACGTAACATATATATATAGAAACGTAACTAAAATTAACCTAACGTAACTAATACTAACCTAACCTAACCTAAACCGAACTTAACGTAACTAATATATATAGAAACGTAACTAAAATTAACCTAACGTAACTAATACTAACCTAACCTAACTATACCTAACTTAACGTAACTAATATATATAGAAAAGTTTGATATAAAGATAGATAGCCAAGTGTCTGTCTGTCTGTTTGTATATCTAACTGACACACAGGTAATCACAAATATAATTACCTGTCTACTTTACTAATTACTACTACTATAACTACTATTACTACTACTATAACTACGAGTCACTACCGGCCACCATATTAACCCTAATACTTACTTAATTACCCTTTATAACACCATCATTAACAGAAAACTAACCACTTAGAGCATCATTATAGTTGAATATCCAATAATTAACAAGATAAAATAATATTAAATAAGTTAATATATCCCTATCACATGTTTCTCTCTTGTTTACTTTCGCCAGCACAGCGACACGTCATTACATATTTAACTGTAACTACATCATCTATAGTCTTACATTTAATTATTATAACTCACAAGGTAGTTAGATGCCTATGTTATAATTCCTAGGCGTTGGTTGGGTTTAATAAGGTAAGGATGGCGTGATATTAGCTGATAAAAAGGAAGGTTGGGTGGAGGAAACAGACCTGTGTTATGGTAGATCCAGAAAGAACAAGTGAAGGAATGACGCTCTGGATGCGCATTCGGTTTATCATTATTGTATTTTATTATATATTGAGTTGATTTTATTGATATGTTTTAGTACATGTTAGTTTATTATATTTTCATTTAATGTTTTTTATCCTTTTTTTTATGTTTTTGACTGTGGATTAATTATTTTTTCATTTATAAGATAACTATTGTTTTGCTTTTTTATCATATAGAATACATTTTATGAATGTTATTTGCTACATATTTGTTCTATAGAATTTTCTGTTATGTTTTCTACACTTATTTTATGCTTTTAACTATGGATTATTGTTTTTTTTTTTTGTTTTTTTTATATCTATTTATCAGAGTCAGATGTAAAATACTTGCAGGGGGACTTAAATATGTTAAAAGAGTGGATGGTGGAATGGCTTTTAATCATGACAAGTGTATAGTAATGAATATTGGTAACTTTAGCGGGAAAATCCTCACACCAGATACAACGTGAACCAGATAACGTTGAATAGGTCAGAATGTGAGAGGAATTTGGGTGTTCAGGTTAGCTCAGACCTCCGTCCCAGAAAACAATGTAATGAGGCTAGAAATAGGACTAATAGCTTGTTAGGATTCATTGTTAGAAGTGGTGAGGTTATTTAACACACACACACACACCTTCACCTTTCATAGCTAAAATTAAGAATCTCTTCTATCATTTAGGTCATCCTTCTCTGCACTGACTCTAACAATCCTATATCCATTCTACAATACGGTGACCAAAACTGCACTAACGCTAAATACATAATAATACATAATAATACAAATATAACGCCGGATCTTGGCTATAAGTCGTTTGAGAGCTGTTTGAGAGCCGTTTATCCTTAAGTTTTCAATTTTCCCCACATTTTTGCGAATTTCTAACAAAATGCAATGATGTTAACAAGTGTAGCATTATGAGCGTAGGTAAAGATAATAGGTCTGTGGACTACACATTAAATGACACTATCTTAGGAAGGTCATATAGTGTGAGGGACTTAGGAGTTCAAATAAGCAGTGTATTAATAAGCAATGTATTAGGTATAGCTAGAAATAGGGCCAACAAGATACTGGGATTTATTAGTAGGTGTGTGACAAATAGAAGTTCTGAGATCATTCTGAGGTTGTATTTAGCGCTAATTAGACCCCAGCTAGATTATGCAGCTCAATTTTGGTCTCCTTATTATAGGAAGGATATAGGCTCCTTGGAGGCAGTCCAGAGAAGAATGACCAAGATGATTCAGGGGCTGAGAAATTTACCTTACAAAGATAGATTAAAACGTCTTAATCTCCACTCCCTAGAGAGAAGGAAGGCAAGAAGGAATATGATTGAGGTTTTCAAATGGGTAAAAGGAATTAATAAGGGAAACATTGATCAGGTTTTAGAATTTAGTACCCAGGATAGGACACGTGGAAATGGGTACAAGGTAGAAAAAACTTAGATTCAGGACAGAGCTAGGTAGATATTGGTTCACTAACAGAGTCCTTAATGATTGGAATAGGCTGGGTAGACACGTAGTAAGTGGTGAGTCAATAGGTAGCTTTAAAAGATGGTTGGATCAGAGTATGGATAGGGATGACAGGTGGGATGGATAGATATTAGATTATTCCAAGGGTGGGGGACAAGGAGCTGCCTCGTGTAGGTCATTAACTGGCCTCTTGCAGTCTTATCAATTCTTATGTTCTTTTACATTCTGCCTGAGATGCATGTTAGAAGGGCGTATCCCAAGACCTCTTGAAGCAATAATATCCTACATCATCCTATGGCATCCTGCGACATTCTACACTTACTAAACCTATCTAAAAATAAAATAAAAACTAATTTAAAGTTTTTTTTAATTAAATCATTTGCAACATATACAACACTTTTACATATGAACGTGAAATAAAAAACCCTTATATGGTGAAATAATACCCAGCGTCAAATTTGGTGTAGCCGTGCGGGGACCATAACAAACCCCCGCTGGCTTACCCTGCCCCCCCCCCCCCCCCCCCAGGTCACCTCTAGGCCGTCCTCCCCGTCCATGCCATAGAGGTCACAGGAAGAAGAAGAAGAAGAAGAAGAAGGTCCGGCTTAGCACCCTTGTTTAACACCCAATACTATGACTTACTAGTGATTTTAGATATAGCTCCGAAAACACACGATTTTACAGAGGCAAAACAACAAGCAACAACGACAACAACAACAAGAAGGAATCCAACAACAAGAAAACAACGACAAGAAGGAAAAAGAAAAAGAAAAAGAAAAAAAAGAATAAATGAAAAAAAAAATAAAGTAGACGTCATGGTTACGTCATAGCTGGTGCCAGTAAGTACTATGATATTTTCTCTGATTACAATCATTAAATATCAAAAGTAATTGGATTTAACATCTAAAAAATATAAATGAAAAATTATGATTGATGATAAAACATTAATTTTTTTGTTTTTTGATGAGAAATAAATGTATATAGTTCTGAAAGGCAGTAGCATGACGTCAAATCTATGTCGTCAAATCTATGACGTGAGTTCCAGTTCTTAAATAATTATTTAACGCTATAATAAAGCTTTTAATTAACATTTATACCAAGAAATATCAAGTTTAGTCTTTGATACACATTACAAAATTACTATATTGTCGTTTGATGCTTTTATAGAGTAGAATAATATTGTATACTTCATATTTGATATCTGATAACTGAAACTATGACGAAATGCCTTATTTACATTATTATAACTCAAAAGAAGAGATTTTAAGCAAATACAAATATCATATAAATATAAAAAAAAAAAGTGTGTATCAGTAATCAACACCAACACAGACACTTTGAAGACACTAGAAAGTATTAAATAAACAATGTTTGTCAGCTGACGCCAGATAGAAAGAGTGAGAATGAAACTACAATAAAATATAATTAATAATACTTTGTTTAAAACTACACTCATCTGTAGTTGTGTTAGAAAGGTTTTAATAAGGGCGATGTAGGAAAAATTCTAACGATCAGTAGTTAGGATAGAACAAGAAATAACGGATTTAAACTAGAACAATGTAGATTTAATAAAGAAATGGGCAGAAATTGGTTTATAAATATGGTAGTAGATGATTGGAAGAGACTCAGTCAATAGATAGTTAGTGCAAAGACAATAGGGAGTTTTAAGAGAAGAATAGACGACTTTATGGATGGGGATGGGAGATGGGTGTAGGTAATAAGGGAGTATTGGAGTAACAGGACTAGACGGCTTTATGGATGGGGATGAGTCAATATCTATCTATGTCTATCAATATCTATCTATGTCTATCAATATCTATCTATCTATGTCTATCAATATCTATCTATGTCTGTTAATTTCTATCTCAATGCTATCCCCTCCTTGCCCTCATCCTCTCTACTTATATACAAATAAAAACAAACATAAAATTTCAACATGAATTATAATAGAAATGTAGATTAATATTTATAAAAGAATAATAAACGATGCTTTTAAAAACAAAACATTTTTACATACGTGACGACTCTTCTGGATCAAACCAAAACAAAAAAAATAAATAACTCCCCCGAAAAACCTAGAAAATAACCCACAAAAACCTCATTCCAAAAACACATACATAAAAACAAATAAACAACAACAATAATAACAACAATATTAACAATAATAAACAAACAAGAATTATACATCCATTCATTTTCAGATCAATGGCGGATGGGAGGGAGATAAACTGAAATTCCTTCCACATTTAAACTCCTACAGCGTATCCTACAGCCTCGCCATGTCCTCCAAGGTGAGTGTAGGATAAGATGAAGGACTTATCTATACCCACACTGAAGGGGAAGGATGGAAAAGGGATGTAAAGAGATGTTTTCCTATATTCAAAAAATCTGATTCGTTTATAATTATTCGAGTTTAATTAATTATATATTTTTGAGAGTGTGATTATTTTTGTGTTTGTTTGCTTATTGTTTGTGTAGAATTAGGTTATAATTGTTAGTAGTGTGTGTTTGTTTAGAGAGAGAGAGAGAGAGAGAGATTCTAATCCCATACCTGTCCTTATCACATTTATTATTTTGATTAATGACAAATTTACGAATTATTATTATTATTATTTAATTTTTAGTTATATAGAGAGAAAGATTATTTATTTATTTATTTATTAACAGATTTATATTAACGTATATGTTCCTAACCTAAGCTATGTTCCTAACCTAAGCTATGTTCCTAACCTAAGCTATGTTCTCCTAACCTAAACCAAACTCACCCTAACACACCCTAACTTCAACTATAACATCCTACATACACCCTAACCTTACCTAGAACACACTAACACACCCTAACACCCTACACTCACCCTAAATACACCCTAAATTCATTCTAACCTCGCTAACACACCCTAACACCCTACACTCACCCTAAATACACCCTAAATTCATTCTAACCTCACCTTTAACACACTAACACACCCTAACACCCTACACTCATCCTAAACACACACTAACACACCCTAAACTCACCTATAACACCCTAAGCTCACCCTAAACTCACACTAACACACCCTAAACACACCTTAACGCACCTAAACTCATCCTAACACACTAACACACCCTACATTCAACCTAAACTCACACTAACACAACCTAACCTCACCCTAAATCACCCTAAACTCATCCTAACCTTGGTAAATATTGCAAATTCACCTCAAACACTAATATTCTATCAAAGTGCTTATAGATACGGCAGTGGTACCCCATTGTCATCCGCTATTGGTACGGCAGGCCTGGCGTGTTCCCATTATATTCAATATTTTCATCGTAGGAAGAGTTTCAAAAAAAATACTTACTCGATTATTAACAGAATAATCCGCTATTGGTACGGCAGTGTGTCTTGTTATTGATCTGGTAAAGCATTTATATTCTATACAGTTAGGTTAGGTTAGGTACGGTTTGGTTAGGTACGGTTTGGTTAGGTATGGTTTGGTTAGGTACGGTTTGGTTAGGTACAGTTTGGTTAGGTACGATTTGGTTAGGTTTGGTTAGGTACGGTTTGGTACGGTTTGGTTAGGTACGGTTTGGTTAGGTACGGTTTGGTTAGGTATGGTTTGGTTAGGTACGGTTTGGTTAGGTACGGTTTGGTTAGGTACGGTTTGGTTAGGTACGGTTTGGTTAGGTACGGTTTGGTTAGATACGGTTTGGTTAGGTATGGTTTGGTACGGTTTGGTTAGGTATGGTTAGGTACGGTTTGGTTAGGTACGGTTTGGTTAGGTATGGTTTGGTTAGGTACGGTTTGGTTAGGTATGGTTTGGTTAGGTATGGTTTGGTTTGGTTAGGTATGGTTTGGTTAGGTATGATTTGGTTAGGTTTGGTTAGGTATGGTTTGGTTAGGTACGGTTTGGTTAGGTATGGTTTGGTTAGGTACAGTTTGGTTAGGTACGGTTTGGTTAGGTACGGTTAGGTACGGTTTGGTTAGGTACGGTTTGGTTAGGTATGATTTGGTTAGATATGGTTTGGTTAAGTATGGTTTGGTTAGATACGGTTTGGTTAGGTACGGTTTGGTTAGATACGGTTTGGTTAGGTACGGTTTGGTTAGATACGGTTTGGTTAGGTACGGTTTGGTTAGGTACGGTTTGGTTAGGTACGGTTTGGTTAGGTTTGGTTAGGTACGGTTTGGTACGGTTTGGTTAGGTACGGTTTGGTTAGGTACGGTTTGGTTAGGTACGGTTTGGTTAGGTATGGTTAGGTACGGTTTGGTTAGGTATGGTTTGGTAAGGTATGGTTAGGTATGGTTTGGTTAGGTACGGTTTGGTTAGGTTTGGTTAGGTACGATTTGGTTAGGTACGATTTGGTTAGGTACGGTTTGGTTAGGTACGGTTTGGTTAGGTACGGTTTGGTTAGGTATGGTTTGGTTAGGTACGGTTTGGTTAGGTATGGTTTGGTTAGGTATGGTTTGGTTAGGTATGATTTGGTTAGATATGGTTTGGTTAGGTACGGTTTGGTTAGGTATGGTTTGGTACGGTTTGGTTAGGTACGGTTTGGTTAGGTATGGTTTGGTTAGGTACGGTTTGGTTAGATACGGTTTGGTTAGGTACGGTTTGGTTAGGTACGGTTAGGTACGGTTTGGTTAGGTACGGTTTGGTTAGGTACAGTTAGTTATACTACTACTACTATTACTACCACTACCACTACTACTACTACTATTTCCACACCTAACACTACTACTACTACCACCACTACCACTACTATTACCACACCTCACACTACTACCACCCACACCACCACCCCTAACCCCGCCCCCCTTTGCAGCAGAATGTGGTGGTGACCCTAGAGCTGGGTCATCGGGCCACCGTGCGGCAGCAGCGGCCGGGGGAGGTGTTTACCCACGACTGGGAAGTGTTCGTACAAGGAAGTAGTGGAGTCAAGCTGGAAAATTTTGTCGAAAAGGTCGTGTTTACCTTACATAAGTCTTTTACGAAGCCTAAGAGAGGTGAGTGTGTGCGTGTGTGTGTGTATGTGAGGGGAGAGGATGTGTGTGTGTGTGTGTGGGGAGGATTGTGTGTGTGTGTGTGTGTGTGGGGAGAAATATGTATATATGTATAACTATGTATATTTATAAGAAAAAAATAATTAGAACATAAACTAATACATTTTCCTCCTCTTCCTCCTCCTCCTCCTCCTCCTCCTCCTCCTCCTCCTCCTCCTCAGTGATCAAGTTTCCTCCCTACCGTGTGAGTGAGAAGGGGTACGGCAGTTTCAATCTTCCCATCGAAATATACTTTAAAACATCTAACATCAATGACACAAGGAAAACACAGTAAGTGAAGGGAAGGGAAGGGAAGGGGAGGGAAGGGAAGGGAAGGGAAGGTGGGTGATGGGATGTAGGAGTGATGGGAATAGCTGTGTGGGGTGTAGGATTGATGGGAAGTGAAGGGAAATGATGGGAACTGAAACCTAACACTTGAAATCATAACCTAAAAAAATAAAAATTCCTTGACCTTACCTTGACCTTGCCTGACCTTACCTGACCTCACCTGACCTTCCCCAGCATCGAGTATGACCTCTTCCTTCAACACGTGGAAAGGCCGCCCATTAACCATCACAGGAAGGAAAAGCTGACCTTCCTCAAGCCATCCGAAGAATTTAAACGCATACTGCTGCAGGGCGGAGGGGTGAGTGTGTGTGTGTGTGTGTGTGTGTGTGGGTGTGTGTATGTGTGTGTGTGTGTGTGTGTGTGTGTGTGTGTGTGTGGGTGTGTTAGAATGAACATTGTATATATATAAAAAAAAATTATCTCCAAAAATTGATGAAAAACATATTATTTACAAAAGCAATTCGTCTTGAAATAAAAATAAATTGATTCTTAAGCTTAGAATGAGATATATATAATACTATTTGACCTCTTGACCTGACCCTGAGTGACCCTGTAGTGTGGATAGGCCCTAAGTGGAGGTTAGGTTAGGTCAGGTCAGGTCAGGTCAGGTTAGGTTTAGAATCAACAATTTTTTCAGTGGTAGAAAAAAGTTATTTAAGTTAATTAGAACGAAATTTATTTGTTTGAATAAAAAATATACTACTACTACTACTACTACTACTACTACTACTACAACTACAACTACAACTACAACTACAACCGCCCTTCCCCTACAGGTCCTAGTGTCAGGCCAGGAGGAATCAGGAGTGGGTGACAAGATGACAGTCACCCGGCCATCCAGCGGAGCTAAAATCAAACCACACCCGTCAGCACCACACCACCACCACACCCACCACCACACCCAGCACCACACTCAACACCACACTCAACACCACACTCATAACCATCAGGATACTACTACTACTACTGCTGCTGCTGCTACTGGTCCTGCTACTGGTGCTAGTCAAGGGAATAAGCGACATAATAAGCAAGGGAAGGTATGTTGTGTTGTGTTTGGTTTTGACGTTTATTGTTTATTGTTGTCGATGTTTTTATTATTATTGTGATTTTTTTTAAACGTTTATAATTTAACGGGACGGGAAAATTTTCTTGGATTTCGACGTTTATGGTCATTTATAGACATTTTTTCGACGTCATTTTTTTTGGATCATCATTATCATTATCATTATCATTATCATTATTATTCAAAACCTCCCCCCCCCCCCAGGACACCAGGCGGCTAGAAGGCAACACCAACAAGGCATCACCGGACCAATTTTCGGCTTTATTTGGCGAGCCGATCAAAAAAATCGCTGAAACTCGCCGACCCAAAATACCAAAAGAAAAGCCCACGCCCACGCCCACGCCCACGCCCACGCCCACACCCACACCCACACCCACAGATAAGCCCCCTACAATATCCCTAGAGAAATCTTCCACCCATCACCATCATAAGTCTTCCTCCTCCTCCTCCTCCTCCTCTAAATCCAGTGAGAGGAAGAGTAAGGAGAAGCACAAGAGTGGAGAGAAAAGTGGAGGGGATGGAGAGAAGGGAGAGAAAGGAGGGAAGGACCGGCCCCCCCCCACCCATCGCTCCCCCTCCAAGTCTAAGAAAGAGAAAGAGAGAGAGAAAAGTAAGAAAGAGCGAGAAGGGCATAAGTCTCACCACTCCTCCTCCTCCTCCTCCACCACCACCACCACCACCACCTCCTCCTCCTCCACCCCTACCACACACCACCACACCCCCCACCACAGGGAGAAGGACCCCCCTCCCCCCCCACCCCCCAGACGGTCTAACCCAGCCCCCTCCCCCCCTGCCAAGCGCCCCCTCACCCCCCCTCCCCCCTCCTCCAAGCCAGACCCCAACTTGAAGAAGAAGAAGGGGGGGGAGGGGGAGGTACGCCCCCCACCCCCCCCGGACGACCCCCCACCCCCCCGGGAGAGAAAGAAAGAGAAAAAGAGAGAGAAGAAGGAGAAGAGGAAGGAGAAGGAAGGGGAGGAGAGAGAGAAGACCGCCCCCCCCGTGGAGAAACCCCCCCAGGTCAAGGGAGGGGGGGGGAGGGAGGACCGCCCCCCTCCACCCCCACCCAAGGGGGAGGAGCGAAGGGAGAGGTCCAAGGGGGGGGAGCATAGAGGGAAGAAGGACCCCCCCGCCCCTCCGCCCCCTCCCCCCGTCCAAGTCAAGGAGAAGAAGGTCAAGGAGAAACCCCCTCCCCCCGCCCCCCCACCACCCCCCGCCCCCCCTCCCCCCCGCTCCAGGTCCTCCTCCAAATCTTCCTCCCGCTCCCCCTCCCCCTCCCTCTCCTCCTCCCGGTCCCCCTCCCCCGTCCGCTCCCCCTCCTCCTCCCGGTCCCCGTCTCCTCCCTCCCCCCCACCCCGCCGGTCCCCCTCCCGGTCTCCCTCCCCCTCCCGGTCCCCCTCCCACTCCCCCTCCCCCTCCCGGTCCCCGTCAAGCTGTAACTCCGAGAGGTCATACTCACACTCGAGGTCAAATTCCCGGTCTCCTCCCCCGCAACGCTCCCCTTCCTCCTCCCCAGCTCGCTCCCCCTCTCGGTCCCCCTCCCCCTCCTCCTCCTCAAGTGGTAGCTCCCCGGTACGAGGGGGGGAGGGGGAGGGGACTGCCTCCAC
>JAXIVD010000710.1:5000-7500 GCA_036785275.1 Cancer borealis | reverse complement strand
AGAAAATCAGAGAAATAGAGTCGTATCACCCCAGTACAGCTTCAGGACTAAGCCTAAACAGAGGTGCTTCTGGCATTTCAACTCTGCTAAATACGAAGACCTGAGGCAGTACTATTCTGATTTTCCTTGGGATGATTATTGCTTCCATGTCAGAAGGAAGGAAGGATGGAAAGATGGAAGGAAGGAAGGAACAGACATATAAAAGATAAAATAAGAATATAAATAGATAGAGAGAACTAAGAAAAACAGAGATGGAAGAAGGTAGAAAGTAGAACAAGAAGGAAAAAGATTGACTAGATAGGCCTATATTTATGTCTAATTACTTCAGAAATAATAATTGTGCATTCATAGGTAATGTCAATGCAATCAAGAACATTTAGAACAATACTTATGAACAAAATAACAAATGAACAAGAAGGAAATAAGAAAAGTATAGAAAGATTGGTGAACAGAAAAGTTTGTTTACATTTTGGGAACAACAAAATTTAATAATGAAGCTTATCCACGCAAATAAAACACATTTTCTATAGACGAAAAATATATAGATACATAATCAGTAATAAGAATGATAATGAATAAGGAAAATATGAAGTTATTCATGAAAAAAACAATGTTAATAGAAATTACTATCTTAGCAAAAATTAACTAAATACTGGCAATTGAATCACATATTTTGTACACAATACTTTAAATTAACACAAAACCAACAATAGGAATAGTAATCAACAAGAGAAAAAACAATAAATGACACGTAAATAATGAGCTCTAAACGGAAAATAAATTGATACTTCTAAGGAAAATAAAACTAAAAATACAATTAAAACACATATTACGTACACTAAACATATACTTAAACAAAATAATCACTAACAACAATAACAAACCAAATAATAAACAATTCCTTAAAACAATATTTCGTAATTGACAATAATTTTTAGTCAGAGTCAGAGTCAGCGACGTGGGAGGATGTGCTCACTTTACGCTAAATACATATCCTTATAACAGTGCATTTTGCTGTATTCCCGTCGCAATACAGGATCACAGCATCACATGACGGTGCAGGAGGGAAGGGGCAACATACTGCATCATGTGGTGAGTATATGGAATTGACATTTAATGAGATATAAGGAAATAATACAAATTTTAATGACTGCCGCGGCCGCATCGGTGTGCAAATGTTGCCATCCTGAGGCGTCTTGTTACAATTATTGCATTTTAACGTGAAATTGAGTTTATTTTTTAAGGGTTATTAGTGTTAATTGAATACATAGAATATATATTAATGTCTTATTAAGTATATTTGTGTTTAGGTTATACAATTAATTAGTGTAAGGTAAGGTAAGGTAAGGTAAGGTGAGATAAGGTGAGGTGAGGTGAATCTCCCTCCTTGCAGACCACATGGCTTGGTGATGCCCGCCGCCACACACGGAGGCTGGCCCGATATTACTAATTACTAGGTTTGCAATGTAACTTTGCACATGGCGCGGGTGATATGCAGGGCAGGTGATATGTGCATGGCTGGCGACATGCAGCCCGGCGTCCCTTGGCTAATTTGCGTGCCCAGCCTACCTCCACGCTAAGCACAGGTCAGGTATCGGGTCATTTCGCCCACATTGCTAATTCGCCACACTATGGAGTCATTTCACCCACAGGTCATTTCGGCCACACAATGGAGTCACTTCGCCCACACTATAGAGTCATTTCGCCCAAGTTAGGTTAGGTTGACATGTGGACGAAATGACCGTAAATCGTAGTCTCAGGTATTTTTATTATTATTATTATTATTATTGTTTTTTTTTCTACGATAAGTGACATTAAGTTTTGGACATAGCTTACGCCTTTTTGTCTCCGGTTGTTGCGTCACTACAAGGTGAAAGAGGCCGTGTGAAAGGGGCGTAAGCGAAGGTAAGATTCATGCTCATCTAAACTCATAATTGTTCGTATTTTCATTATTGTAACGTGATTCTTTATTTTGTATTCGTGTTTACATGTTCGTATGTTGCAGGGTAAGGGAGGGGAGGGGGGGGTAAGGGTAGGGCAGGGTAGGGGAAGGGAGGGAGGTGGTAAGGGAAGGGAGGTTGAGGTAAGGGCAGGGTAAGAGAGGCAGGTGGTAAGGGCAGGGAGGGGCATGGCAGGGTAAGGGGGAATGGGGGAGGGTTCAAACTTTCCCGCCAAAACATATACTGTAGCGGCTGGTCTAAAGGAATGCATTGTAGTGTCTCTTTAGGTTATTATATATTTATTTATTATTTTTTTTATATGGTTGTGATGGTGGTTGTAAAATTAGTTGTTTGGTTAATACGAAATAATTATGATTTAGTGTTTATAATTAATGATAATGATAAAACTGAGTCTATATTCGTGTTCGTCATCACTGAAAACATCGATGTAATAATTTTCATCACATTCTGAGGTGTGGAAATTTTCGTCAAATTTCCAAGGTGACACCCTTAGAATTTTTTTCATAAATCATGTTTTATTGAATAACTCGAAAACTATG
>JAXIVD010000710.1:0-2500 GCA_036785275.1 Cancer borealis | reverse complement strand
GAGAGAGAGGTGTTGTGTTGTTATTTAGACGTTCAGCATTTATATTATCACTATTTGCTCTTAGTAACGGGAAAGAAGGAAGGGAGGGAAGGGGAAGAAGGGGAGGGAAGGGGAGGGAAGAGACAGATGGAGGGAAGAGGAGAGAGGGAGGGAGGGAGGGAGGGAGGGAGAAATTTTTGGCGCCACACTTTCAAACTGCAATCCTTCCTCTCTCTCGCTCCTCCTTCCCTCCCTTCTATTCTAAACCCCGCCCACTAACTTACTCTCTCCCTTCTCCCTCACTTACCCTTCCCTCCCTGTCTCCCTTCTTCACATATATTAATCTAACATCACTAATCTACGTCCTGTATATCGTAAAGGCAACGGTAAAGTGATAGAACGAACGTAAATTGAAATGTAAATTATTATAGCGAGATGGGAGGAGCTTAAGGTAAGATGGCTGGGATAGATGCCATTTTCCGACATCTTATTTTATGATCTCAATTTTCTACCTTCCTATCGGGGTTATATACGTGGAGTTAGGGTGGAGTTATAGCAGATTGGTTATAGTTGTTATATATACCGGGTAGGTTAGTGTAGGTTACGTGTACGTGTAGGTATGGGTGCGTTTGTGTGCGTGTAGCGGCAACTTGTGTGTATGTGGGTGAGTTGCTTTGAAATGTTAGGCGGTTGAGTTTGATGGTTATAGTGTGTGTGACTGTGTGTGTGTGTGTGTGTGAGAGAGGCGAGGTGGCTGGCTGGCTGGGTGTCTGCCGTGTCTATGTGCGTGTGTGCGTGTGTGTGTACGGCGTGGGAGGTGCTTAAGTAACCGTCTTTGGGCTGGCGGGAGAGAGATAGACCCAGAGAAAAGCGCGCCACAATTCGAAGTTAAATGTCCTTTTTCCCTGGTATATACACAGCAGGGTGAGCAGGTGGTTAGCCAGTCACCCTGTAGCCCTCACCCTGTCACCACCACACCGCAGCACACCCTACGTACGGTTCGGTAACGCCATAACGCCACAACGTAACGCTATAGTGAGGAATATAAGGAAATACACCATGATTTCCTACGACCCAAGATCACCTGTGTCACCTACGAAAGCAAGAGACATTCGAGTATTAGTACGGCCTCGCCCTCCAACAGCTAGACGAGCCTTGACCCACCTAGGCTTACCAGACTCCAAGGTCAACCTGAAGATGGCAGATGACCTCCTGACCTTAGCATCTCAACACTTCGCAAGAAAATGGAAGATTGACCCTGTTAATTTCGACCCAAGTCCTTCTCATTGGATCAAAGGTCATACTACTTGTGATTTCACCTCCCCCTTCAACACTGATTTGAAGGGGGACGTAGAGGATTTGAAGGGGGAGGTAGGGGACTTGTGTTGTGTTGGGGGACAGCCTACCGTCCCCCTCCTCGCCTCCCCCGCCAAGACAGTCCCCCATAGGATTGGAAATGGTCCCCTCACCCCTAAGACCAAGCAAAGTAAAATTACAGGTATGTTAGTGTTATTGTTGTTGTTGTTGTTGTTGTTGTTGTTGTTGTTATACTACTACTATTTTCACTACTACTTCTACATATACTATTCCTACTTCTACTATTCTACTATTATTATTACTATTACTACTTCTACTTCTACTGTTCCTAATTCTACTATTATTACTACTATTACTACTACTATTGTTACTACTTCTATTATTACTACTACTACTACTACTACTATTATTACTACTACTACTATTACTACTACTACTACTATTACTACTACTATTATTACTACTACTACTATTATTACTACTACTACTACTATTACTACTACTATTATTACTATTACTACTACTACTATTACTACTACTATTATTACTACTACAATTATTACTACTACTACTTCTACTATTACTACTACTATTATTACTACTACTACTATTACTACTACTATTATTACTACTATTACTACTACTATTATTACTACTACAATTATTACAATTATTATTACTACTACTTCTACTATTACTACTATTATTATTACTACTACTGCTTCTACTATTATTACTACAATTATTCTATTTCTGCTACTATTATTACTACTACTACTACTATTACTACTACTATTTTAATATTACTATCATACTGTTTTCTTAGTGCTAAAAATACTATTACTATTTTAATATTTCAATTTAACCTACTATTTTTACTACTACTACTATTATTATTACTACTACTACTACTACTATAACTACTTTTACTAATACTACTACTACTTCCACTACTACTACTACTACTATTACTATTACTACTACTACTACTACTACTACTATTACTACTACTACTATTACTACTACTACTACTACTACTTCTACTATTACTACTACTACTACTACTATTACTACTACCTATTACTACTATTATTATTACTACTATTACTACTACTACTATTACTACTATTATTATTACTATATTACTACTCTTACTATTACTACTACTACTACTACTTCTACTATTACTACTACCTACTACTAC
>JAXIVD010000709.1:122500-126022 GCA_036785275.1 Cancer borealis | reverse complement strand
CTTGTCTGTGTGTGTGTGTGTGTGGATCTTCCTATCTCTCCTTCTTTCCCTCTCTCCCTCCTTCCCTTTCTCCCTCTCTCTCTCTCTCCCCTCTCTCCCCTCTTCCCTCCTTACCCTCCAGGCCAGTAGTTAAGATCTAATGACTCAGAGAATAAGATGATAGGCTTAGCAGGACGTCTCTCTCTCTCTCTCTCTCTCTCTCTCTCTCTCTCTCTCTCTCTCTCTCTCTCTCTCTCTCTCTCTCTCTCTCTCTCTCTCTCTCTCTCTCTCTCTCTCTCTCTCTCTCTCTCTCTCTCTCTCTCTCTCTCTCTCTCTCTCTCTCTCTCTCTCTCTCTCTTACTACTGTCACCTGCCTCCCTTCCCCCTCCTTCCTCCCTCCCCAAGTAACACACGCCATCTCCCCCCAGCCCTTTCGTCCTCCCACTGCCTGTCCTCCTCCTCCTTCCTCCTCCTCCTCCTCCTCCTCCTCCTCCTCCTCCTCCTCCTCTCCTTAGGCTATTCTCTTACCACATAGAGTTTTGATATGCATCTTTTCCCTAAGGTTATAATTTCCTGTGTTTTTCCTACTTTTTTGTATTATTTTCTTTTCTTTTCCTTTTTTGTTCGTCTGATAGCAATGTAAGTTCATCGATAGTAACAATAGTATAGTGAATATTATTATTATTATTATTATTATTATTATTATTATTATTTTCCATCATAATTGTCAGAAGCCAGATATAGTTACTTACACACACACACACCACACACACACACACACACACACACACACTGAAATAATAAGCACATACATACATACACCCGTTTCCTTCTCTCTTGCTTTACTACTTCCCCTCTTTCCATCCCCTCATAGAACACCTTCCCACCTTAACACCATTCCATCCACCTTCACCTTCCTCTTTGCATCACCTCCACCACGCTCCACCAGTCACCTGCTGCACTTATTGAATCTATGTTACTTGCTCCCATACCTGTCCTTACTCGCTCGTGTTACCTCCATCATCTTTTTACTCTACAACTCCATTATTCCCTCAACTATCTATCCTGAATGTTAGTACGAAAATATACGAAACCCATGTGTGTGTTTTTTTATTATTCGTTTCGCCTGTTTTCTGCTGCTTCATATGTCTTGTTTGTTTGTCTGTGCTACCATTCTCTTTCATTTTTTTTTTTCTCTCTCTTTTATGTCGTGAAAAACAGTACGTCCGTTCACCATAGCACTGAGGATCAACTTTCTCCAAACACGACTGATTATAACAAGAAGTGCAGCGTTAATTGATATGATGTTCCGCCCTTTACTCTCACTGCAATTCCTTCCCTCTCACCTTTACCTGTGCGTAGACCCCCCCCTACCTCCTCCCTAACCCTCACCCTCCCTCCCTCCCTTCCATTACTTTTTTCCCTCCCCCTTCCACGCCACCAGAGGGGAAAAAAGTCCTTGCACTCTTCTGTCCCTCGCACTTGATCTCGCTCTGCCTGTGTCGGTGAATATTTGGCCAGCCCGGTGCTCTGCTGATCGCTTTCTCAGACTCCCAACCACCGAGGTTCTTGTATTCCCTTTTGAGACAGTTTTATTTTTGTTCTATTGGACTTGTAATGTGTTTGTTCACATGTGTTCTTCTTCCTTGTGGTGGTGGTGGTGGTGGTGGTGGTGTTGTCTGTGTGCGTGTTGCTTTGATGTGTGGAATTTGCTCTTTTTTCACTCCGGCTTTGTGTTGAGTTACTTTGTTCGGTTGTGCACTTACTGGGTTCTTATCTTTCTATTATTATTTTTAGAGTAAGAAGGTTTAATATATTAGTGTTTGGATAACATGCATATGGAAACAATGATGTGTTATTTGATTGCTGAAGGTCAGTAGCTATTCCTTCTCAGAACAAAACTCAAGTAAAGGTCAATAAGTGCCTCGTAAGGTCACCAGTTTGCCTCAGTACTCGATCTGCACAGTAACACTAAATAACAATGTGATGCTGAGAATGTGGTGATGCATCCACCTGCCACCTGTTGGGTCACACCACCTGGCCCAGTCACCGCCTTATGCTCTTGTCTGACTTCCTGCACCAGCCTTCATAACGATGCACCTTATTGTTGTCATGGCAACACAGATTTAAGTTTTTATATGTGTGTGTATATATATATATATATATATATATATATATATATATATATATATATATACATATATATATATATATATATATATATATATATATATATATATATATATATATATATATATATATATATAAAGACACAGTACATGCAAACATACATACAGTCATACATAGAGAGCAATCCTCTAGAGGCAATAACTTTACTCCTGTGCTTAATTCTAGAACAGCGGGGTTTAATAAAAAAAAACGTATAATAAGTATTCATTAGCAAAAGTTTCCGACCTACCAAGATTAAATATCAGTGAGGTGTCGCAGGTTCTACCAATCCTGTTTCACAAATGTAGGTGAAAAAAGCTTGAGGGTGGGAAACGTGTTTGTATTTATTTCGCCCCCGATGTGGTATCAACAGGATTGAAACTGTGAAAAACGTGACCCGACGCTGCTTCGAGCGGAGTCGAGGCTCCGGTGAGATGGACGAAAATCTATCACGTTGGCAAAGACTCTTGGAAACAAACGATGCAAAACTAATATGGGCAGCTGTGAATTGGAAAGGAAATATTGATACGAGTGAAAACTTGCGACGTGATGACGAACAGTTTCCACAACATTTTGAGGAATTACTGAATCCAGGTCAAGCACGTGATGTGGTTCAGAGTGTTGACCTAGACTCGGCCCCTAGTATACTAGTTTTGGTCGATCCGTTTACACCAAGGGAACTAACCACTGTTAACCAACATGAACAAGAACAAAAGCTATGTAGGAATCTGGCCAGGCCTGTTTAGTGCACTTCCAAGTAGCTGGTTTATGTTTCTTCTGAATGTATCTTCACTCATCCAATCTAAGAGTGTTGTTAAGTTTTCTAAATCGAAGTCAAATGATTATGGCAATAAATGAATGTTCCGACCAACTATCAACAGTCGATATCAGTTCTGGGCACCAGCAAACGCCATTTATCGTTGTGCCAACATACAGCGACACTGGATCAATAATTGGGCACACTCACGGAGTAGTAGGCAATCCACAGCTTACACGTTGTGAGTAAAACCTTTTTCACCAATGAAGAACTTGCTTAAGATGAAGAATCATTCTCTGTCTCGTAGAAATGGAATTGTTGTTCGAGGTGATGCGTCAATAAATTGCCTTTGAGGCTCATGATGTCCTTGATCACTTCCCTGAGGGAAGGTCGACGCCTCGGGTCTCGCTGAGTGCTGAGCTCAGCCACCTTCCTTAGATGAGGCGTGAGGAAGTCCTGGCGGCAGTGTTCCATCAAGCACTGAAGCATGAAGCCCAACTGTACACGTTTCCTGAAGGCCACACCCGCCGGCTCGGCAACACTTCCGGTGCCATCCACTTATAGGGAAGATAGAGGTGTTTCTCGTCCTCCCGCCACTCTTTGTCCTCGTGGTCTTC
>JAXIVD010000709.1:112500-117500 GCA_036785275.1 Cancer borealis | reverse complement strand
CGTTGCGGAGGAAATTTGACTCACAGTCTGTTTACTCTTAGCTGTCACGGCCTTGTTTATGCAACATGTTCTGCAATATTAATTTTAGCGAAAATGAATTAATAATATCTGATCACTTTGCTACATCGTTGTAAAGTTATCTGTGACATCACATCCCTTTATACAAAAAAAATGAATAAATAAAAACACTTAATGAAGTAGTGGTCGGGTCGTGGTGTCGTCGGAGCGGCCGTCGTGCTCAGGCAGTGCACGACAAAGGTGAATTAATAAATAAAGACCATCCCATCAGTATGTCCTGACACACACACACACACACACACACACACACACACACACACACACACACACACACACACACACACACACACACACACACACAAGATCCTCCCGGTGCTGCTGTGGTATTGACGCACTGACAAGTTCCCGCAGTTTAGACATTAATTATTTCAAAGTGTTTTTGTGAATAATGTAATATTTTTTAAAGCGTTCCTGTGCAAGTTTTTCTATAATTCATTTGCCTTATTTAACTTATTATCTTTATTGTAGACTTGTAGGTATGTGTGTGTGTGTGTGTGTGTGTGTGTGTGTGTGTGTGTGTATATATATATATATATATATATATATATATATATATATATATATATATATATATATATATATATATATTATAACTTTTCCATTTTTTCAAAACAGTCATTTTTTTCCTAAATTGCCAATTGGTAAACTTTCCTTTGAATATAAAAACTGACATTTTGTTTTTTGAGCCAGACACTGAAAACAGCGACTCGATATATTAATGTTGTTACTCGTCCACAGACTTGAGAAAAGGGATAATAATAGAAAAACAATATATAGCACAGGTACACTTTATGAGAAACCATAAGGAAACGAATGAGGAGGAAGAATTGAAAACAAGTGTTAGTGGAGAGTAATAACGGAGTAATAACTTGGAAAAAACATGTAATGATGAAGGAAGGAGGAGGAGAAAGGAAGAGGCGGAGGAGGAGGCTGGAGCGGCGAAATAATTAGATGTAGCGTGGCGTTGACCTGCTAATTATGCTGGTGGGGGGATGGAGGTAGGGTGATGGGACAGGTAAATTAGGTGTGTGACGTGGTAAAGGTGTACTATAATGAGGTAGACAGGTGGCGTGTGGCAGGTGTGGTGTGTGTGTGTGTGTGGTGTTGTGGTGGTGTTGTGCTGGACTGTGTGTGAGTGTGTGGTTCTGTATAATCATGTAGTGGTAACATAGATAATATTCTAGTATGGTGTTTGTAATGTTGTAGTGGCATTCTTTCATGTATTGGCATCACTGTGGTGTAGTGGGTGTGATGACGTCGGACTGTGTTATGGTTGCATGCTGCTTATGACGATGTGATTTAGTAGTACATGTGTTTGGATAATTTTTATGGTAAGTGTCGCTGAAATATTTTTACTCGTAGTCATCACCTTGATTTACGTCGACGCAACACCACCTCACCACCAGCCGCGTGCCGGTAACAACAGCTGTTACTCACCACTACCCACTCACGCTGTGTTATGAGAGTAAAAAGAATGGCTAGTACAGTTGTAGAAATCAGGATGTCGGCGGAAGGAAATGGAAGAGAAGAAGAAAATTGAAAATGTTAAGTTTTCTTTATTAATCATACCTAAAATTTGCATTACTAACACAAATCCATGTCATTAAAATTAGTCGTGGTCTGTATACTGGTAATTTCCTTGAGAGAGACACATACAGACGGAGCCTCAGCGGTCGGGAGAGTACCACCTAGGGCGAGTGTTGCAGCGGTGGACGTACTGAACACCTGGCAGGACGGTGGTGTTAGGTTAGCAAAGGTTAGTGACTGGGTGTGACTAGAGCAGGTGTAGGTGGAGGTTGAGGGGGCGGGTGGAGTTTCAGTGGCTGTAACGGTAACGCATTGTAAGGAAGGTATAGTAGCATCGGTGGCATGGAAGTGGTGCTTAGGTGGCGGCGGCGGTGATAGTGTGAGTGGGCGGCATCAGCAGAGGCAGCGGCAGCAGCAGCATCAGGGTGTCCTGGATCCGCTAGAGGGCAGCAGCTCGCCGCCGCGTCATTGATATGGCTGCCGCCCTCCTTCGATTTTTTAATTTTTTTCTACCGTTTTTATTCTCTGTCGCATTTTTTGGAGAGAGATAGACCATTTTTGAAGATTGTTTGTTTACCTTGTGAGTGCCCGTAACTGGGAGACAATGGGGCCCCTGCTTATCAGAGTTTTATGTTTAGTAATTAATATTCAGAGTTGGTACTCACTCCCGTGTTGACTGGAGGTGACAATGACAGCTAGCCGACCCCGATACTACAACACAACACCAATAACAAACACCACCAACCTATCACTACACTTTTACATCAACAACAATGTGTGGTGATGATCTTCGAACACCATCAGGCTAGACCACCTCCTGTCAGCCTCATCAGCTTGGGATTCATGGGGTGATATAGGTGGGCAGTGGAAGCGTGATTCCTAACACCGCCATTTTCAAATCGTGAGTGTAAAATGGACACCAGGAGCTGAGTGTTTGTTCACGGGGATAGTAGGAGGGGACGCGTTATAAGGGGAAGTGAGGACGCTATCTCTCTCTCTCTCTCTCTCTCTCTCTCTCTCTCTCTCTCTCTCTCTCTCTCTCTCTCTCTCTCTCTCTCTCTCTCTCTCACTGTGTGTGTTTGTATGTGTCGTGTAGACATTTCATATTTAATCCTCGTGCTTACACAAGTAATTTATTATGATGTAAAAGTTGCATAATCTTGCATCAACAACAGCTGCACCTCTGTGTATTGCTTGCAAAGGTTACCAGAAGACCTCGTGTGTGTGTGTGTGTGTGTGTGTGTGTGTGTGTGTGTGTGTGTGTGTGTGTGTGTGTGTGTGTGTGTGAGTGTGTGTGTGTGTGTGTGTTTACATCCGTATTCTTACCTTTTTTTTCATTCGTCCACATCCTTGGTATTATTACAGTACGCATATGAGAGAGAGAGAGAGAGAGAGAGAGAGAGAGAGAGAGAGAGAGAATGTTTTTATTATAGGTATATCATCGCCATTACAGAAATGTGTTACGTTTTCAAATATTTACTCACACACGAAATAAAGGAAACATCAGTATTGCACTTTATGAAGAACAAACAAACAAACAAACTAACTAATTCGTGAAAGATGGAAACATCCGACACGTTCCGACATGATAGATCAGAACATCAGCATCAACAACAACAATAATAATAATAATAATAATAATAATAATAATAATAATAATCACATAACACCCTCCTTGTCTGTCTGTCTGTCAGTTCATGGGTTGGGTCAGTCATCAGCACGCCCGCGTTTGCAATCCATTCTTTACGTGCATCTCTCATCATTCCTAATAATATCATGTCTGATGAATCCATGCGAAGTACAGTACATTCATTGACGGATACATCTACGAATTTACAGCTGATATGTGAAGCCTCGCTGTCTGCTTTGGGTATAATATAAATGACTATTACGTAACACAAGCTGCCTCTATCAGACGAGAATTGGGTAGGGGGAAGGGGAGGGTTTTAAGGCTGGGAATGCCACTCTCTCACCCCACCTCCACTTCTCTCTCCTCCTCCTCCTCCTCCTCCTCCTCCTCCTCCTCCTCCTCCTCCTCCTCCTCCTCCTCTTCCTCCTCTTCTTCCTCCTCCTGCCCTTCATCCCATCCAGAAAGGAAAAAAATGGACAGCCTTAAATCGGAGCCTCTGTCTACCGCCCAACACAGCAAAAAAACAGCGCGTATGATTGTTTGGAATGAAGGTGTGTGTGTGTGTGTGTGTGTGTGTGTGTGTGTGTGTGTGTGTGTGTGTGTGTGTGTGTGTGTGTGTGTGTGTGTAGTAGGAAGTGGAAGTATTCTGCTGATTATTTATTTTTCAGTTTACTTTTTGAAATATATGTTTTTCTCTAGCTGTTTTATTTTGTATTCCACAGCTTCAGTCAAATGAAAAATCAAATTTTGCTTTTATATTAATTGAACAAAATTTTGGTCATCTCCGTCCCTCCTTTCGATGTCATAAGCAGTATTTTTTTTGTTTTTTGTTTTTTTGCATTAAAAGCTTATTTCTTTCTTTATAACATTAACATAACACATTTAATGCATCAACGAATATTTCAACGCTGGAGCAAGTGTTGCGTGTATATCCTGATTATGCAAGACGGCTTGAAATCACTACGTTATTCACGGTTCCTGTATTAATGTATTAGTTATGATGTGGTTGTCTGCATCGTTGTTTATTCCCTCAGCCAGAGGTTATTGGCATCGTTTCATTTTTTTTCTTTGTTATTCTGTTTGATTGTTGACAGGATAATGCAGAAAGAATGTAATGTGTTGATTATTTATACGAGGAGTGTATCAATGGTGAGGCTACAGTGAGTGATGAAGTTTCGGTGGACATCAGGTTATAGGACTGTAACTTTTGGTGAGAAGAAACCTTTAGTGGAGTGTTTTGCTCAGCCTTGGCGGAAGATAACCGGTTTCTAAAAGCTCTCCCTTTTTTTTTTTTTTTTTTTTTTTTTTTTTTTTTTTTTTTTTTTTTTTTTTTTTTAATAGCAATTTTACGGCATTACTATTGACTTATTTATATACTACTATTTTTTTTTTTTTGCGCTGTTTATGTAATACACTTGCTGCACTATGTAGTATGATTTCTTATTTATATGATAAGATAAAAGTTGTCGTTATAAGTCGTATATAAAGATATAAAACCTGCCATTGACTAATTCATTTTGATTCTCATCGTGTGTTCTTTTATTACTATCATGTTAAGGAAATACACTCCTTCCTGCATCCTTGGGCGTGTAATGCATATCAGTCACTATATATTGTTGTAAAGAGATCCATAGTAAATGTAATAATGTCTCTTGTGTATAGACCTGAGGGGTGTTATACATCCACAGCTTGTCGTGTTACCTGGCCGTCACATGCAGTGTCTCTATTGTCCTTGTAACGTAGATGTGAATGTAGTTGTTTTAGG
>JAXIVD010000709.1:87500-107500 GCA_036785275.1 Cancer borealis | reverse complement strand
AATCACGTCACTTACCCGTTCCTGGAGTGTTTTCTTTGGGGGGGACAACAGAAACAGATCGTTCGCGGGGTGAGGGAAGTATACGTAGCGTCTTCCTCACCCTCAAACAGCGAAGACAACTGTGAAGGATCATTATACACAACTTTCGTTCACCAGTAACTAACACTTGTATTCGATCCCTATGCCATCAATCAGGGTTGGATAAACGGGGCTGTTCATGTTTGGACATCATTACACAAGGGCGCAGACCAGGTAGAGATGTATGTTTATCTTTTTTTACATTAAAACTCTGTAAGCTGGACTAATTGATGTTCACTTTTGTCTAGTCATTCGAATTTTCGTTTTTGGAGCAAACTATTTTTAATGAAGCCTCTGTGTACATCCCGAGCCTACTACAGCGTGGAGGCGAGCCCAACATGTGTCGTTTATGCTGTGGGATAATCCGCCACCAGCTTCATAAACTGTACGATGCAAATATCTCTAAACTTCGTATGTGATACTAGACTTGGTGTGACATTACCTACATGTCTGGTTCAATTTTAGTGGAAGGTTATCACTATACACGTCAGTAGAAAGTCTTACACTCCATTGTTTCTCACCATTAGGATTAGATACTGTACCTTCGTGGATCTGGTGGAATGGCCCGAGTCGCTTGTGTGGAATACCTCATGAAAAGTGATAAACCGCTTAGCAGGGAAGCACCGTTGAAAAAAAAGTGTTGTTTCTTATCACAAAGTTGTCTGCGTGGAGTGTCTTGTTACCTGCCACGGCGGGAATGTTGATACTCTAGAACTATTTTTAAGTAAAAGCTCATTCTTAGAGCGTCTCAGCGCCTCACCTTTTCGATAAGTGTTTGCGTGTTGGCTTCATTGTTACATTGATATCCCGTCCACCTCCTTGCTGCCACGAATACAGTGTGGTGCAAAAGGTTCCGGGTAGTAGAGCTGAAGGTTTGTAACAAGATATGACATTTGTGTTTTATTACAAAATACAACACTTTTCTGTTATTTGAATATTAGAATGATGGAGGTGAAAGAATTGCAGCTTCTGTTATTGTGATGCTGCTGCCATCTTGTCATGAACTTTATAATCAGGTCGTAAGAGAAACATTTTATGATGAAAACTAGTGTCACTATTACACCGGCGTCATGTGGTGCCCCGCCTGATTCTTGTTAGGTTATATTATTTTGCCGGCATGTTACCTGATAAATGTCTTGTATATGTTGCCGGAGAGAGGCTGGCGTTGAGGATCCTTGTTCTATTCTATGCTTGAGCTCCCACGTGTAATTTATTAACAGCAGTAAGTAGTTGAGTAGATACTCTCGTTGTATTAGATCAATAAGTGTCCTGGTATATGTTCTTATGTAATAATTTTTTGCATCATCTAGCTAGGATAGGATAATTTATATATCCATTCATCCATCTATTTATCTATCTATCTATCTATCTCTCAGCGTCTACTTTGTATCTCATAGACAGGCGACTGTCACCGGGCTGCTCCGTAAGAGAATTACTAAAAATTCCTGGTGATTTGTTTTTGTCCATGGGAACACACACACACACACACACACACACACACACACACACACACACACACACACACACACACACACACACACACACACACACACACATACGATGCTGGGGAGGCACTTTTTTTTTCTGAGGTGCCGGCGTCGGCGTCCCCTTCATAAGGAGCGAGAGAGTGCTTGAGTGTGCGTGTGTGACGGGCTGGAGCGGCGCGAGGGTGTAGAGGCGGCAAGGGCCCCCGGCCTCTCCACTGCCTTTGATCACCCAACATGACGAACGCAGGCAGACAGTTCAAAAAAGATGAATTACTGATAAGCAAAATGAATAACTAAATGAAGTCTGAAAATTGTGTGGCTGTATGTTTGTTTGTTTGTGTGTGTGTGTGTGTGTGTGTGTGTGTGTGTGTGTGTGTGTGTGTGTGTGTGTAGGTAGATATGTAGATATTGCATAAGTCTATGTAAGTTTAGGTGATATTCGTCATTCATGATTTGTGCGAACAGTAACTAATTCAAATCTTTTAATATTCTTTTTTCCATTCAATGCACTCTACTTCCTCTTCCATTTTCCTCTCCTCCTCCTCCTCCTCCTCCTCCTCCTCCTCCTCCTCCTCCTCCTCCTCCTCCTCCTCCTCCTCCTCCTCTGTGTGTGGAAAGAAGAGTAAATGTCTGGTGGCGACGACACCTTTCCTTCAGTGTGAGTGGGCGGGCATTCTCTTCCTTTCTTCCTCCCTCCTGCAACCTGTCCCCCACCACCACCACCACCACCTCCACCACCCCCACCATCTTACTCTGATGAATTTTGTGGTGTGTGGTTGCCTGGCCTAACCCCTCCTCTACTCTCCTCTTCCACTCCTCTTTCCCTTCCTCTCCACTCCTCTTTCCCATCCTCCCCCTCCTCTCCACTCCTCTTTTTCCCTCCTCTTCATTTCTCTTCCCCCTTCCTCTCCAATCCTCTTCCTCCCTCCTCTCCTCCATCCTCCTTTTTCGTTGAGTCTTACATTCATCATTCATTCACTTTTTTTTCTGTTATTCAGATTTGATCACTTTAGCAGTCTTCTGTTTCCTCCTCCTCCTCCTCCTCCTCCTCCTCCTCCTCCTCCTCCTCCTCCTCCTCCTCCTCTAAAAGGAAAGAGTTATTTAACTTAAAATGAGAAATAGAATACAGCGTTCGAATTGGTGACGTAATATATACGTGTGTGTGTGTGTGTGTGTGTGTGTGTGTGTGTGTGTGTGTGTGTGTGTGTGTGTGTTATTATAGATGTCACGTTTAAGGATTGGCAGGATTTTCGGTTTAGGAAAGTGGGATGGGGGGAAAGAGGGAGTTGTTATGTTGTGTGCTTGTTTGCTTATTGTTCTTTTATTATTGTTATTATTATTATTGTTATTGTAGTAGTTGTAGTAATGATAGTTGAAATGCTCTCTCTCTCTCTCTCTCTCTCTCTCTCTCTCTCTCTCTCTCTCTCTCTCTCTCTCTCTCTCTCTCTCTCGTGTCTCGGTAAGTCACTTTGATGTCACTCCTTTGATATGTTTGCATTTATTTCCTTTTCTTTCTCTCTCCTTTCCTTTTACTGCGACCAAATATCCGTCATATTTTTCCCCTCTTTTTCTTCCCCAGTCACCTCTTCTTTGCAGCTTCCCAATTTAAGAGGAATCGTAATGGCGGTATCGTGTTGAAGAGGAAAGGAAGTGTTGAGAGGGAGAGGGAGAGAGTGGTATGGAGACTAAAGACAGGAAGATATCGTAAGAACTAAATGAAAGGGGGAGAGCCAGGAAGGGAAAAGGCTGCATGCATGGAAGAGGGAGAGAGGTCAGAGGAAAAGATATGAAAAGAGGGAAAACTTAATGTAGAATCAGCAGTAGTTTTATATAGTAAGAGTGGAGGTTATTTTCATACCCTCAGTTGTTCTTACCTTTTACCCTCCCACCCCCGAATCACTCTTTTCTTCATTCGTTTTCCTCTCCTTACATTTTTTTCTCTTCTTACATAATTATTTGCTGTATTTAACTCCCTGTCTTCACTCCCCAGACATCACACCTTCATGTTAATTCTCCCTTGCATTATCACTCCCTCTCCTTTCTTCCTTACTAATCACTTCTCTTTATCTCTCCTCTTAAAGCCTTCCTTTCAAATCCGCCCCATATCACAGTGTTCCTTCCTTCCCATCCCTCCCCTCATTCGTATTTTTGTAGTGATGTGATTGGTGGTGACGGTGATGGCGGGACGGTGTTAAGTATAGATGAAGAGGTAGTAGTTGTAGTAGTAGTAGTAGTAGTAGTAGTTATAGTAGTAATAGTAATAAACCCTTCGATTGGCAAAGAATACGATGGTAGTAGTATTCCTACAGCCCACACCACAGGACAAAATGATAATAATAATAATAATAATAATAATAATAATGACAAATATGATAAATCCAAGGGTAGAAGGTGCCGGAGGGAGGTAGGCGGCGTGAGTGACGGAGGTGATTAGGCGAGTGGAGAAGAGACTGCGCCATTATCATTCTAATGGGATGGATAAGCCGCCGGTGGCCTAACCAGGACGAGAACAGGTGACGCGCCATTGCCCGGAGAGAGAGAGAGAGAGAGAGAGAGAGAGAGAGAGAGAGAGAGAGAGAGAGAGAGAGAGAGAGAGAGAGAGAGAGAGAGAGAGAGAGAGAGAGAGAGAGAGTATTAATTTTCTTTCAGTTTTCAGTCGATATATATTTTTATGTATTGATAATGGTATTTCCTGATGTCATTGGAGTTTATTTTATTAGTCATTACCAAACACACACACACACACACACACCTTACCTGCACCTCCTCCCCCCTCACCCCCTGAACACTCCAGGTAAACAAATCACTCCCTCACACCTTGCGTCCCTTCCGAAAGCACTCACGGAGAAAAAATTACCCAAACACTCAAGACACTTCACTCAATATCCACACTTGTCTCTATACCGCCTCCTTACTCCCTTCCCCGCCCCCTTAACCCCCTCTTCCTCGCCCCCATAACCTCCTTTACCGTCCCCCCTAATCCCCCTTCCCCGCCTCCCTAACCCCCCCTTCCCCGCCCTCCGTCTCACCTATCACTTGTATACAGTAGTCACTCAGAAAGCAGATAGACATGATGGAAATGAACGTGTGTGTGTGTGTGTGTGTGTGTGTGTGTGTGTGTGTGTGTGTGTGTGTGTGTGTGTGTGTGTGTGTGTGTGTGTGTATAGAGAGTCCGAGCATCACACTTCTGGCAGCCGGTATAGTAATTCACACTTATGAAAAAATCTCAACAAGGCGTCGTGTCGAGGTCTTCCTGCGAGTTGGTCACGTCTCATACCCAAGGTTCAGCACTGACTTCGCCTTCGTGTTATCGCGACGCCTTCCTATCCGAACACTTAAGCTCACTCCTTCTCCTCTTAAATGTCTTGATTCTGATTAAAAAAGTAGTAGTGTCTTTGTTATTCCCGTCTCCGTGTATGTACAAGTGTGGTTATTGTGTTGTTGTTTTAGCAATTAAGTCGTAGTGATATAGTTTGGTTATGTGGCATCTCAGCGAGGAGTTGCCAGTCTGTTTTTTTGGTTTTTTTTCTCTCCGCTTTATCTTTTATGTGAGATCATGGTGCTCTCTGTCATTTCTCTCGGATTATTTTACGTATTCTTGGAAGTTGTTGGGAGAACGTAGGATTTTCCCACAATTTTTACCGTGATATTTGGACACATTTCCTGGAAGGTGTTTCCCTAGGGAGGGGGGGGGGCACAGGGCGGAAGGGGGAGGGGCGAAGTCTAAAAAGTTGAGAAAGTGAAATAAGAAATGTTAAAGAGGAGACGAAGCAACTAAGTTTGAAGAAGAAAAAAACAGTAGTAAGTGGAAACAACAAAACGTGTGTAAGACAAGGACGAAGTGGATTATAATTAGAGAAACTGTCAATTTGTGGAATTTTAGAATAAAACAGATTTGTGGGATAAGTATTTGAAAAGATAAAAACACACAAGAGAAAAAAAAACTCAATTAGACAGACATACAGACAGAGGCATATACAAACAGACAGAGAGACAGACAAGCAGAGAAGATGGAGGGAGGAGGACAGAAGAGAAGACTTAAGCTTATTTGTGGCGTCAAAATGCTTACAACACAACAGAGGAAGGTCTCGAAGATTTATTATCTGCAAACACACACACACACACACACACACACACACACACACACACACACACACACACAAACACTCACACAAACACAAACACAACACAAACACATATTCTTCTCCCAAAGTTAACGGACGAACTCACATCTTCTCTCCCTCACCCACCCACCCACCCACCCACCCACCTACCTACCTACCTACCTACCTACCCACCCACCCACCTACCTACCCTCCCATAAGCACCTTCCTTCTAACATAGACCTACAGCTACACTATACTGTTTAAAGAATTAACTCTTATAACACTTTTCACTCATCTGGGACGAATATTTTTTTTTTCTAGATATGAACCTGAGGGGTAAAAAAATCTAAAAAGGAGTACTCTTTTAACACATTTTTTACATCCTTTGAATGGTCTACTTCAACAACGCGCGCCTACCTGACCTGGTTTTAGAGGAAGAGCTATCTTGATCCTCGTGGGTGTGGGAGGTGAGGTGAGGATGCGATGCTGTGTATGGGTTTAACGAGCTTGGAGAGAGAGAAGGGAGATCGTATTGCCAGGTTCTGTCAGGTATTGAAGGAAGGGAAATGTTGTGGCGGTCCTGTTAGTTGTGGAAAGCGATAGTGTATTGTGGTGTGGTATTGGTATAGAGGGAAGTAAGTGGCTTTCTTGGGAGGAGATTGTAGTGTAATGACGGACGGTGATGGTAGGAAAGGGAAGGAGGGGAGGAAGAGGAGGAAGTTGAGGGAGAATACGAATAAATTTAAATTCAAGAAAACCAACTGAATGAAAGACACTTGAAGAAAAAAAATGCACCAGCACTACTGAACTTAATAATTAAATACAGGATCTTGAATTGAACGAATAGATAGATAAATAAAAAACCAAACCCGTGTCGGCGCCAAAAACACGGAATGAGAAGAAAATAAAAATAATTATAAAAAAAAAAAAACGAAGGAAAAAGAAGTAGCACCAGAGACAGCTAAAAAAAAATAAAAGCTAAAAAAAAAAAAAAAAAAAAAAAGAAAGTTAGTACAAGGCCGCAACACAATGGCGATATTAAAGTGAGTGCGGGCGCGGCCATACCGTAGACTTGGGTCCATTGGGTGTGTCTGAAGGGAAAGGGGAAGAGGAGGAAGGGAGAAGACAGGGGTGTGAGAGGGGGAAGGGAGGAAGTAAGGCTGTAAGAATAGGGGAAAGGAAAAAGCTGGGATGTGAAAAGAGGAAAGGGAGAAACATGGAAGAGAGAAATCAGGAGTGAGAGGGAGGAAGGGAGAAGACAGGGATGATAGGGAGGGGAGAGGCGGAGGTGTGAGAAAGGGGAAGGGAGAATACATAAGGTGTAAGAAGGGGAAGGGAGAAAGCATAGGTAAGAAAGAGAAGAGGAAATGTTGGCTTTCAGTTCTCTATTGTACTCAAAATCTAGCTATAACAGTGCTTTATGATGGATATAGGAAAGTACAT
The DNA here is from genome assembly GCA_036785275.1 of Cancer borealis. Taxonomy (NCBI): domain Eukaryota; kingdom Metazoa; phylum Arthropoda; class Malacostraca; order Decapoda; family Cancridae; genus Cancer; species Cancer borealis. The sequence goes on along the minus strand of JAXIVD010000709.1, from coordinate 100,386 downwards.
TACATTAGTAGCATGGCTTGGGTTAGGTCTGGCTGGGTTATTCTGTAGAAAACAAAACACAACACTACAGTAGACAGGACTTGAAGGTATGAGGCGGGTGAGTCAGTGTAAAAGGTTATAGTTTGTGTAGTATCAGAATGACTACAGTACGTAAGAAAATAAGGAAGCTGCAAGAGGCCAGTTGACTTACACAAGGCAGATCCTGTGAGGAGTTAAAACGACAATAATAGTACTAATTGTGGAAAGAAGGAGAATATTCGTTTAGTGTAATAGTTTCTGGTTCTTGGGTTATTAAGGAAGTAAGTGTAATAGCTTGGGCCGTGGAGAGAATGCTGGTTACAAGAGAACTGCCATCTAGTGTTGAGATTATCGGGTGGCAGTTGGATGACGGTAATAGTGATGTCAGTAAGGATAACAAGGAGAGTGGAAGGAAGAACTAGTAGTAATGGTGGTGGAGATGGTGGTTGGGGCTCGCGAGGTGGCATTAGTAGTGGTAGTGGTGGTGGAGGTGGTGTGATTGGTGGCTTAGCGGTTGCAGCTCCCTCGGGAAATCAGTGGCTCACGTATTCGACTCTCCTCTGAGGCGAATTGAATCGTCTCTTGTTTTGTTTTTTTTCCCCCGTCAAGCAGACCACAATGCACTGGGCAGAGGTGTTCGTGTGACTCCGTATAGACCACGTGTTCCCAGTATAGTGTTAGTTGTCGTGGTATTGTTCCCACTTCATGTGTTTATTAACTTAGTGCGCTATTGATGATGATGATGATGATAATGATAATCTCTCTCTCTCTCTCTCTCTCTCTCTCTCTCTCTCTCTCTCTCTCTCTCTCTCTCTCTCTCTCTCTCTCTCTCTCTCTCTCTCTCTCTCTCTCTCTCTCTCTCTCTCTCTCTCTCTCTCTCTCTCTCTCTCTCTCTCTCTCTCTCTCGAGTGGGAACTCACGCCACGTTTCCACCTACATGCAAGCAACACCCTCACAAGTATCCTTCCACATACACACACACACACACACACACACACACACACACACACACACACACACACACACACACACACACACACACAAATCATTTCTCCTCCATTCCTTCCCCACCTCGTGCATCTTCCTCACTTTCAAATCCCTGTTCTCTTACATCATCCACACTTGCAGATTTTACGCATTCATCTTCTTCGCTCTTCAACCTCAACCTCTTCGTAACATAATATTTCCTTGTAAACCGTTGACTTTTATTTTTATTTTATTTTATTTTATTTTATTTATTTTTTTTTTTTTTTTCATTATATCTAGCTCATAATTATTCCTTCCCCTTAAATACATCGCTCCTCTTTGACCTTCCTTCATGAATCCTCTTTTCCCTCTAATATATATTTTCATGAATTATTATCCCACAGTTATCTTCCTCCTCCTCCTCCTCCTCCTCCTCCTCCTCCTCCTCCTCCTCCTCCTCCTCCTCCTCCTCCTCCTCCTCCCATCTAAATAACCTCCCTACCTCTCTCTCTCTCCCTCCCCTGTCAGACCGCATCCCTAGCGTCTCACCCCCCCGCCCTAAGGAGTGCGGGTGTCCAAGATAATATTATGGAGATTGGGGGTCAAAGGTTATGTACACACTCCATAACCTCCGTCTCCCTCCGTCTCCCTCCTCCTCCTCCTCCTCCTCCTCCTCCTCCTCCTCCTCCTCCTCCTCCTCCTCCTCCTCCTCCTCCTCCTCCTTTTCCCCTTCCCTCCACACCACCTCACTTTGCTCTGTTCGTTCGCTCTGTCACACACACTGCACTTACTTGTCACGTGTACACCCTTCGCCTGCCTGACCCACACTCTTATACACTTTTATAGGTACTACGTATGGATTCCAGGTAACTTACTCACTCACTCACTCGGTCACATCTATACACCAGCGCTCACTGTGTCTTGCCTTACTTCATCTTGTTTTGGGTTGTAATCGCAGGTCGTAGGGTCGTCACAAGAAGGGGCTCCGTAAACAGGCGTGAAGAATTACAGTGATAGTAGTATTTAAAAAGCTGATACCGAGACATAACTCAATATTGTTCATGATAAACTGCATATATATTGGGGTTTTTTTTTTTTTTTTTTTTTTTTTTTTTTTTTTTTTTTTAATCAGGTGTACTGAGGCCTTTTTTGGAGTCTCACCCTTTACCCTGTGAGGTCAAAATGTTAACACAGGTACCCAGCACGGCCCCACACTGCCCCACCAACATTTCTGACACGAAACCACAATGGACTCACAGTGTAATGACAGCATGAAGATCTTGGTAAACCATTTGCTGTAAATAGAGGAGTGGGCGAGGGGCGGACACCAGTCTTTCCCGGATCCACATAACTCCACCAGGAACGTAGATTTCAATAACTAGCACACCAGCCGGTAATTCTTTATACGTGTACAGATGGTGGTGGTGGTGGTGGTGATGGTGGTGGTAAGGCAGTAGAGGTGGAGGACGGTACTGTGTTACCATCTTCATGTCATCTTAGTTTGGCATAAGTCATTACCACCCTTGTTAACCTCGTCATTGTAGCAATCAAGGTGTTTTTTTGTGTATGTGTGTGTGTGTGTGTGTGTGTGTGTGTGTGTGTGTGTGTGTGTGTGTGTGTGTGTGTGTGTATGGGTATGTGTATGTGTGGGGGGAGGTGAGCTTAAGGTCATTTGGGGCCTCTCAGTGAAGGAGGAATATCGCCTCTAAACGTACGTATACTCTTTGCTCATGTTCTCACACCCTGCACACTCCATCAATATTCACCTGCAATATAGCACTGTTTTGCCCTCCAGTCCTCCAATCAGTTGTTAAATGATTCAAGCACAGCACACCATTTTTTTTTTTTTTTTATCGACTTAATGTTTTGTCATGAATCCACAAGTTGTGTTTATAAGGATACAATTTTTTTCTTCTTTCAAATTACTTTTCCAGTACGTCTTGGTTAAGTCTTCTTATTCGACCGATAACAGATGAGAGGAGGCGTAGGAGGAGGGCATAAAGTGGTCAAGATGCATTGAATGTTCGAGAGGTGGAAGCTGACGCCATCTTTTGCTAAACATTGAAACTACACGCAATCCTGCGGGTTACCAACTTTGGGCTTTCCCAAACGCCTGTCTGGCAACACATTCGGTTCGCGCGTTTGTTTTAGTATAGTAGACGAGGTTGTGATTGGATTTGAGGCTATTGTGAACGGCTGCAGTGGAGAGGGTTCGGGGTTCGCAAGGGCAAGATGGAGTGGGCGGAGCAGAGTTATATTGTACCTTGTCGAGGGCGGAACGTGGCCCACACTTTATGGCGGGCGGGGCGGGCAGAGAGCATGAAGGTGGCGTGAGGATCGCCTGTCCGTGTGTTGGTTTGATCCTCCATGTTTGTAGCTTTATTCTCTTTTTAGAAGTTTAGTGATTCCTTCCCTAGTGACGTATTTCTGAGGCACTTCTAGAGTCAAGCGAGGAGAGTAAAGTGAATCGAGTTGTCACGAAGAGAATGAGGAATTGAGCATCTTATCAAGGCTGTTTAGGGAGACCAGTGCGGCAAGTGTAATGTGATATGATATATATATATATATATATATATATATATATATATATATATATATATATATATATATATATATATGTATATATATATATATATATATATATATATATATATATATATATATATATATATATACATATATATATATATATATATATATATATATATATATATATATATATATATATATATATATATATATATTAATTTATCTATTTATAAGGAGAGGAGAGATATGAGAAAACTTAACTATTAGTTTCATCATCATTACATTAAAAGTACACCGTAATAAGAATACAAGTCAGTTGGGTTCACCTTTCCTCTCTCCACTCACTGCCGCCTCAGGTGTGGCGGCGTCACCTGAAAGTACCTCTTCCCTCCCTCGCTTCGCTCCAACACTTACTCATTCCCAGGACGTCTCCGGCCGTGCCTTTACACGCCCTTTGTTGGTTTTCCCCCGCTGAGGCCCATTATTATTGACAGCTCGCCGAAAGCCTGATCAACCCCGATACAAGACACCCCTTGTTCCCTGCGCCGCCTTCCCAGCCGGGCGTATCCCTATCAGGGTGACGAACAAATCTTAGCTCCAAAGTGGAAGGCTGTTGAGTTGTGTCATGGTGGACAGGCGGTGGAGGCGGCGGGGTGAGTGGTTGTGGTGGCGGGGGTCGGAGGTGATGGGTGGGAGAGATTTATGAGACTCCCCGGCCAGCCATAATGGGTTGCCGGAGCCCCAGAGAAATATTTATCGCCGAGTTACCTCCTCCCTCCGTCAGACATTTGTTTGAAAGTAAAATTTCTTCCAGACAATTTATACTTCGAGGACGAGGGCGATAAGCTGATGATGTATTGGTTTAAATGTCTACTCACGGGATTAAGTAAACAGAGTGTTCCGTGGCTCGAGACACGGTGAAGCAAAGATCAAGTTAGGCTGAACTGGAAGACAAAAGGGTCTAAATGTGACGTCATCATAATCATCAGTGACGTCACGCCAGATTTCAAACATATATTGGGTTCGTTTATGATAGTGATTGGTGCCACGAAAGAAGAAAACATATCCAAATAGGATATAAAGCTACGGAACTGTGAGTCTCCGTTCGAATCTGGACCCAAGTAGCCTTCATACAGCTTCCAAAAATTATATATTTCCCCTTCAGATTGAATGATAATTGAGTACACAGAGAAACCCACTGAAGGTCGACATTACATCAAGCAGTCTTCACCTACCACATGATGTGAGTCACGACGTAACCTCCATCAAGCCCATCTCTGTATTTTACTACTCGCTTGCCAAGTATTAGTTTCGTTGCTAGTACACCACCTTTCTAAAGATCAGGAGTTCCATAGCTTGAATTGATTCAGTTTATCTTTGCGTCCCCTTTGGGTAGGCAAGTTTTTCACCTACTTTACATTATGCGTGTATGTAACGATTTAGTTGATCAATAACAAATCTCGAATATAGGCTAATTGTCTTTTACATGTATATGAATGTATGTATGTTAACTCTCATTAGCCCTTTATCTTAAGTAAAAATATTACATATAAATAGTTTGAAAATGTTATGAACAAAGTATACTATATAGCAATTTCCTTCCCACCATTGCAGGCTGAAGAAGACTGATTTCTTTTTTTGACACTGTGCCCCACCAACTTCTCCAACACTTATGTTATGGATTGTTGCTGAACACGTCATGCATTTCAAAGATCCTCCAGTGGCAATAACCTGTGTCTCATATTTTTTTCAGGATGACTGTTTTGTCCTCCCGTGAACACACCTGCATCCACCCCGTCGTGAGCACGTGTTCCAACAAGAACGAGATGTGTAAGGAGCTTACTGACGTCAGGAAGGTATGGACCATTCACTGGCAAGGGCAAGGAAATAGATAACAGGAAATGTGTTGCAATTGTGATGTAATGAAGAAGGGCAGTTGTACCGTTAGGAAATACATTTAGCTGATAACTAGTTATGAATATCAAATTTTAAATGAATGGATTTAACATGACACTTTTTTTCAATATACTCATGCCATACTTAATATGCCTAATTGGTACTGGAACAGCACCATGTTAGAAGAATTAGTGTAGTTATTCCACGAGACCCAACTAAAAAAATCTTCACAAATTGTATCCCAAGTTTTATGAATAGAAAGACACATATATACAAATTTCTTCCTGAATGTTAAAGGATTACTATGTATACACCTTACTCTTATCACAGGGATCATCGTGCTATTACCACTCTGGAGTGAATAGGATCAAAACCCATGACCTCCTTGAACAGCACGGGGGCCTGCAAGGTGCCTGGGATATAGAGGACATTGTAAAGGTGGGCCACAAGATTTATGCCTGCCCGTACTTCAGTGCTCGCTCACTCGTGAATACCGCAGAGCTGGTGGTGTGTCCCTACAATTACCTTGTGGACCCTATCATCAGGGAATCGGTAAGCTGTAATTTAACTTTGTATACACACTTCTAATATTTTTATTATTTTTCCACCTTTATGTAAAGTCATTCATATGAAGGAATGGTCCCTCCAAAAATACCATATAGTAGTCCTCTCATATTGTAGTGTATATATATATATATATATATATATATATATATATATATATATATATATATATATATATATATATATATATATATATATATATATGTGTGTGTGTGTGTGTGTGTGTGTGCGCGTGCGTGCGTTTGGTTTGATCATTTCGCTGAGAAATGGTTATCATATTAATTCAAAACACATCGATATCCATCAGAATAATATAGTTTTGTCTTGAAAATAAGAGGATACTGTTTTCCAAAAACTTTTTTTTCTCTCGTTGACTGATGCATTCACGCCACCATCCACATTTTTCTAAAATTTTCATATCATACCCCTACAACATGTTGCTATATTGTTAAATAATTTTTCACATATATTTCAGGAAACAATATAACTATATGGGGATAAGAAATTGATATTTTTGCAAAAAAAAAAAATTGCTTTGTTAAGCTCCATTGGGGAGGTCTCCCAGCTCCCAAACCTGCGTTACCAAAGGTTCCAATTTCCAATGATACAAACAAACAACACCGCGGAAGATGACTGTGAAATCAGATTTGTTGATGGTGGAGATCACTGCTCATTGGCAACGATCACAACTATAGGAAGCGACTGTGAAATCAGCCCCTTGAACACAACAGCCAATCAGCGGCCGAGAAAACAATACCGACGCTCTGATTGGCTGGATTAGTACGTACGGCTATTCTATTGTGACGCGCGAGATTTAAACTCATAAACAATGCTGTGGAATGCCGCAAAATGACGAAAATATACACGATATAAAAGATCATAGGTCTTACAGAAAAAACCGCGAAATACAGGGACCGCGGAAAGTGAACCGCAACATAATAAGGAATTTGTGTGTGTGTATATATATATATATATATATATATATATATATATATATATATATATATATATATATATATATATATATATATATATATGTAAAAGTTATTTGAAAATGTTACTTTTACTTTATTAGGATTTTTCAATTGAAATTTTTTTCTAGCAGTTGCAAGCACCAGATTTTTATGTAAAAAATGTGTGCCAATAAAAGCAGCCTCAAATAGAACCTTCTTCATCCTTTTATATTGATGCTGCAGATGAACATCAGACTCAAGAACCATGTATTGATATTAGATGAAGCACACAACATTGAAGACTCTGCAAGGAGTGCTGCCTCTCGTAATGTCTTGCAGGACCAGATGGACGAGGCTTGCAAGCACCTCAAGGAACGAAAAACAAAAGAAGATGAATGTGCTAGACTGGTGAGTGTTTGACATTAATTACATCTTGAATAATGGAATTGCAGACCACAGGAGGAGGTTCTCGCATCTCTAGTGTGACTCTTAGATTATCATATATTGTTGCTTTTCTCTGTATTTTTGCCAATTTCAATACATGCTTTTTCCTGTGTGGGAACCATATTACTTCTGGATTTTCCAGTTTTGGTCTAATTGTAGTTCTAATTTTTCTCATCATATCACTATCTAGGAAGTGAAAAGCCATCCGTATATTAATAACATCATGAGTGTCACTAAATATTTGATCTATATTTTTCTTTGGTGATAAGTTGTCCTGTATAACCTCTCCCAAATCTTTCTCTTTTCTTTTCTGTTGGTATAATATTTTGTCTTAACTTATAATGTGAGTTTCATTCCACTTTTTTTTCCCATTTCCGGTACATGGCATTGTTTTGCATTCCATTTCCATTTCCTCTCTTGTTCTATTCATATATCTTGTGTATGTCATTCTGTAACTTCTCGCAATCCTTGTGGGTTTTTTTATCTTCTTTAGTAGTTTTGCATCATCTGCAAACTCCTTCTCCTTGATTTACATAAACTAAAAACATTGTTGGTGCCAAAATTAATCCATGTGGTACTTCAGTTTTTACTCCCCTCCTTATCTCTAATTGTCCAGTCTTTTCTTCAGTTGTTGTACACTGCTCCTATCACCTTATTTTTTTAGTCCGTTCTAAGTATCTATTCCTCTTGGGACAAAAATAACTACTTTGTGTCATTCAGGCATCTTCTTTTTTCGTGTGTGTGTATTTACCTAGTTGTAATATACAGGAAATGAGCTATGCTCGTACTGTCCCGCCTCCAAACCTATTATTATCCAGTTTGCTTTTGAAATCATGAATATTTCTGCTGTGTGTGTGTGTATGTATGTGTGTGTGTGGATGTGGTGGGGGAGTATAATATGTTTGTGTGTGTGTATTTAACTAGTTGTAACATACAGGAAAAAGAGTTATGCTCGTACTGTCCCGTTTCCAAATCTACTAGTATCCAGTTCGCTTTTGAAATCATTATTATTTCTTGCATTATTGACTTCTGCATCAAGTTTATTCCAGGTTTCTATCCTTCTATGTGGAAAGCTGTATGTTTTGTCTCTCTTGCATGTAGTTTTTTTCAGTTTCTTTTTGTGTCCTCCTGTAGTTCTGTTGTCCGCCTGAAAAGCTTTTGCTTAAATAAAGGCCTATAATGGATTATTGTATTAGAAAACTGTAATATTATAAGGCTATGAATAAATGTTTCAAATGTTTCAAATGTTTCATCTCTGTCAACTTTTTCCAGACCTTTTGATGCTCTATACACTGCTATAAAGTTTCCCCTTTCTCTTTTTTTCTCAAGAATTGGTAGTTTCAGCCTAGGGAGTCTTTATTCATACAGTAAATTTATCAAGCTTGGGGCCATTTTTGTAGCTGCTCTTTGTATTTTGTCAATTTTCCTTATATCCTGTTTGTGGTGACCAAATCACTGCCGCATATTCTACCTTTGGTTGAATTAATGATGTTATCAATTTCTTAATCATCTCTTCATCCAGATATTTGAAAGCCATTCTTATATCTCTCAGATATTTCTCAGTAGCTGATATGTATCCCCTGTGATTTTATTAATATGTTTCTTAGGTGACAAATTATCTGTGTATGTGTGTGCGTGTGTGTGTGTGTGTGTGCGTGTGTGTGTGTGTGTGTATGTGTGTGTCTGTCTGTCTCTGTATGTGGTGTGTGTGTGTGTCTGTGTCTATGTGTGTGTGTGTCTGTGTGTGTGTGTGTGTGTGTGTGTGTGTGTGTGTGTGTGTGTGTGTGTGTGTGTGTGTGTGTGTGTGTGTGTGTGTGTGAATCTTTGGTGCCACCTTTTTAAACCAGATGTTTTGATGAATTGTAAAACTTCAAGTTGAATTGGTTTCAGGACTTATGATACATTGAATATTAATTGTAATATGCTGTAAATGTCATATAAATAACTTGTCTTTTTATTTCGGTAAATATACACATTCTCCCCCTAACTACTACCTGTCTCTCTTAGGCCGAAATGCTGGCAACCCTGAGCGTATGGATTGATGATAATAAGCACACGCTTGAGGACTATACAGACTTTGGAAAGTCAGGGAAAATCTATACAGGCACAGAAATTATTGCTATCCTTGACCACTTGGGTATTGGAAGGGACGCCTACAGTGAACTGCTGGTAATATATAATTAATGAACTCTATCTAATTTGCATGTTTCAATATCATTATGAATAAGATTTGATTCCATTATAGTAAGGCAAAGTCATTGTCATTATTATGTGTTCACATGTAGAGATCCTCATATGAAAATATTTTCTTATCCAAATACAGGTACATTTGTAAGTTTTCCTCACCGCACAATTCATCCAGTGATGGTAGTGGTATTGATGTGCGGCTGATCTGTTGAAATTATTGTAGGTTGAAAGGATATGTTGCATCATCTGCAACAGGCAGAGATAAATCCTGAGTTACACTTATAGTTGGTGGCTGACATGGATATCAAAAGTATACTTAAATGTTTTATTTTATACAGTTATAGTATTGAATGTTAACAACCTTCTAATTAGTGGTTCTGTCCATAGGGATGTTTCAATTCACTGACAGAGCAGGAGTCGCCAGATGAAGAGGAGGAAGAGGCAGCTTTGAGTCTTGTGGCCAGAAAAGTTCTCGAGGACATATTTCTTGTGTTCAACTTTTTGTTTAAGGATGATATGAAGTACAAAGATGATTATCGTGTTGCTTTGGAGAAGGAAAAAACTTGGAAGAAATCTGATCGGGTGAGTTTAAGTGTTAAGTTTGATTGTTATGAAATATCCACAGTATTTTTTGTCATTGTGTGATTACTGGCTATTGTTTAATGAAAGATGCTACACAATTATTCACATATCTTTCAAGGTCTGATTTTTTCACATAACTTTATGAGCCCAGTACACAGTAAGTGCAAATGAAATCTGGACCCTTTTCCTGCCACTACTTTAAGCAAGAAAAAAATCATAAGATATGGATTAAATGAACAGAAAATTCAATCTATCAATTTATTTACTAGGTTGTTATCCTCCTAAATAGGAGTAGCCAAGACAAGGCACACACACACACACACACACACACACACACACACACACACACACACACACACACACACACACACACACACACACACACACACACACACACACACACACACACACGGGGACAACACCTTGGTAGATAGATAATCTTTTTTATGACTGGATGTAGAAAATGTGTGTGTATTATGAGTCAATTGATCAATTTTACATACTGTGTGTGCAGTGTTAATGATAGAATCAAGAATGGAAAGAATCAATGAATAGAATTACGTAGTTCCTTTCATATTTTGTTCACAGTGAAGGTTTGTGTCAGTTACTGCCCATAGCCATTTATATACATTTATATGAATTAATGTAATGTTGAGGATAATGCTCATCTGCATATATATTTGCTATTCTATGTTTTCCATTTGAAAACATCAGTTTATAATCACCATGTTTCATCACTGTTTGATTTGCACATTATTACAAAGCCACTATATGAACAAGGTCACATTGGATCATTTATCCTTTCTACTTAACATTATTACATTAACGATCAAGTAATAGTGAAATACTAGAGTTATATTCCCTAGGTAATTTCTGTGTTTTTTTTAGAAAATAGATGGATGGTTCAATGCAAAACCAACCTTTAGGGAAGAGTACTCCTTGAACTTTTGGTGCCTCAACCCAGCTGTGGCATTTAGTCCCATTAGCACTGTGACCCACAGTATCATATTGACGTCTGGGACACTCTCTCCCATGAGTTCCTTCCAGTCAGAATTGGGTGTGTCCTTCAAAATTCAGCTGGAGGCAAATCATGTCATTGATCATAAGCAGGTGAGTGTTTTACATTGATGTATTATCTATGCTCACAACTTCCAGTATTATCAACTCTTGCTTTAATTTATGTAACTACTCTATCTATAAACAAGTTAAACAACCATTAATAATTAACATCTAAGTTGTCATGTTGAAAGACGTTCTGATTGGAAAGTATCATATATATAAATTCATGGGTAAGAAGCCAACATGCTTCCCTTCCCATCCTGTCAACTCTGAAGGTGCTTAAAACCGCAATAAACCATAACTCATTATCTATTAAATTCTATTGGAAGAAAAGGAAAGCTGTACCTCACGATTCTTCATTAGATTACATATATTTTTATTTTTCAGGTTTTTGTGGGAGCTATTGGTCATGGTCCTCGAGGCAGGGAATTGGTGGTCACCTACCAGAAAACAGACACGTGGGAATTTCAGGATGAACTTGGGGAACTGTTGCTGAATGTTTGTAAGACAGTACCAGGAGGCATATTGTGCTTCCTTCCCTCATATGTCTTGCTGGAAAAACTGCACGACAGGTTAGTTAAGTGGTTTAGTTTTTTGTTGGTTTCCTCCTCCTCCTCCTCCTCCTCCTCCTCCATCACTAAGCAGTGTTTGGTTTGAGAACAACTAAGTAAATGATAATTCAATAATGGGAAGATACTCACAATAACTCATGCTACTATCTTATTAATCTGATTTCTTTTCTTTTCTTTTCTTTTATCAATGGCACCTGTGAAGTAATATCCAGAAAAGGTAAAATTATGCAAGAAATAAAAAGGCCAAGTTGTATGAAAAAGTGTTTTTCTTATTTTCAGATGGAAAACCACCGAGCTTTGGAATCAGATTCAACAAACAAAGAAAGCTATGGTAGAACAGAAGAAGGCAGAGGATTTTGAAAGAGATCTGATTGATTTTCATACAGTTATTAGAAATATACAGTAAGTTAAGAACATTAAATTACCAGTAGAACAGTTTGAAAAGTTGTCAGGTGATTACTATAGACAATTTTTCTCATTAGATAATGTGCAAAACTATCATCTGGTTTAACGTTTTAGTTAAGCGTACTCTGAAATATTTGAATCTCAATTGTTAAAACAAGATTTTCATCAGTAAGATGTCCTCTTTCACCTTTTGAATACCATTTCATCATTAGTAATTATCAGGTAAGGAAGTCCAGTAAAATCAATTCAGTGAGCAAGTGACTTCAGAAAATATTTAATACATTTAATTGTATACAGAAATTTTTTCTTCACCTACAGAATGGAGGGAGCCGGTCCCATCAATGGTGTATTCTTCATGGCTGTGTACCGAGGAAAGGTCAGCGAAGGATTAGACTTTGCTGACGATAATGCTCGAACTGTCATTGCTGTAAGTTTAAATGTATTTTTATTCTTTCATATAATAGTTTTCTTTATATCTGAGACACAAGAAGCAACAATACACGTCTCTGTTTATTGCATGTTGTAAAAGGGATGATGGTAGTGCTAGGAATTTGTGTATCCTAGAAAGGAAGAGAGAAGCACAAAACTATGTTTAAGGTGACTACTTGTGCATCAACATAATAAGTCAATAAAATGTAAGATATGTGAAGCTCTATATATGAGTGATTTGTGTGATAAAGATAAAAGTAAATAAATAAAAAGAAAGAAAAT
>JAXIVD010000709.1:45000-82500 GCA_036785275.1 Cancer borealis | reverse complement strand
CATGTTTTGTTGTTTACAAACTTTGGGCTTGATTTGCAAAAATAATAGAATAGTGTCACTTTCCATTGTCTTACCATGCATGCAGAGTCTCATGGGTCTGCTGATGGACTTAACTGGATGTGTTTATTTATTTGTTTATCTTTACTTCTTCTTTTTTTCGTAATGTATGATGTATAGTATTGACATGTGTTCCATTCTAAGGAAACATTTTTTTCTGCAGAGCCCAAGAAACCCTGTGGCAAAAAAACCTCCATCTGACACCAGAGGGAAGAAGAAGAAAGGTGTAGTTTTCATTGATTTGGTGGATTAAGGAATTTTAAGTTGAAATTCTTTATCATAACGGAAAATGTGTCCTATAGTAATTTATTATTTATTATTATTCCCTTTTTTTACTAAAGGTGTGGCGAGAAATGAACGCCCACAGCTGCTGTGTGTTCCAACACTTTACCTTTTTACCTTTGGTGAAGGAAATGCAGTAAAAAAAAAAATTTTCAGGAGAGGAAATGCAGGGAATTTTATTGCATAGGACTTAGAAAAATATGTATTTTTGGTTATAATTATTTCAAATAATGGTAGAATAATCTCCATTCAAATTTAAGAAGGTGCTATTGCAAATTTAAAAAATTATGATAAGAAAAAATGCAGTTAATTTGATTTTATACATCAATATGCAGTATTTATTGAAAATTTTATATGTAATTTTGATTAAATAAAAACATAAAAACTTGTGTGAGCAATTTTTCCCTTTGCAATAGGATATATATATTGGAATACCAGTTGATTACAGACAAATGAAATGTAGTGAGAGAGTGAGTGAGAAAGGTTACGTGGAAGAGGAATGGCATCTTGGGGGTGGGTTTACAGATGTGTAATATGAAAAGAGTGGGAGGTGAGGTGAGAAAAGGGAGAGTGTATGGTGGTGTGAAGATATAAGGTTGCAGTAGTAGAAAAGAGGCATGCCCATGGAGTGTGGCTGCAGAGGTAGGATGAAGTGTCATGAAAGATACAAGAAGATAAATCAAGCTCAAAGGGCAGTGCGTGTTACAAAAGAGACCAGATGAAAGATTGGTTAGGAAGATGAGAATAAGATGTTCTGGAAGGAGGTGTACAGAAGATAAGGAAAGGAACATCTGTGAATGAAGAAGTAAATATATATGACAGTACGACGTTGTTTGGAAAGGAAGCTGTTAAAGAAAGATCGGCTGAGTTGTTTGAAGGACTGTTAAATGTAGATGAAGATAGAAAGACTGAAATTGTTGCAGTGGGAATTGAAAATGGAGTGAAGGTGTTAGGAGGGTTATATACTATGTATGTACATATGTATGTACATATTAGGAAAGCAGTGCAAGGGGCCGTAAAGGAGATGAAAGTAGGAAAAGCTACAGGGTTAGATGATTGTGTTATACGAGAATGTTTGAACAGTGGCAGTGCAAGTGTAATGCAGTGGTTAGTAAGAGTGTTAAATGCGTGCTGTGTAACCAGCATGATACCAGCTTTAGGTGGATAACAGCCGGGTGGTATATAAACAAATACGTATATATACTTTTAAAAAAAACATATAAGAGGATTGATAGATGGCTTGTGGAAATGTTTTGCTATTATATGGTTTAAGTGGCAGAATGCTAAAAGATGCAGAAAGTTTCTATGTAAATAATATAGCTTGTTTAAGAGTGGAAATGATCGAGTGTTGAGTGAGTGGCTTCCTGTTTGCGTGGAACTAAGTCAGGGATATGTAACCATGGTTGTTCAATAAGGGAAGTTAATGCGAGAATGCTAAGTAGAGGTCTCATTTTGATAAATTTTGATGATTGAGAATGGAAGATGATACAACTTTAATGGCGGATTCGGATGAGAAAGTGTGTCAGTTGGTGGAAGAATTTGGACGAGTGTGTAGGAGAAGGAATTTGAGTGAATGAGAATCAGAGTAAAGTAATAAAATGCATAAGGAAGGTTAGTAATAATAGAAGGAATGTTGCATTGAATGGTGAACTGCTTGAGGAGGGGGAATGTTTTAATTATTTAGGATTCAAGATTACTGTAAATGGAGGAATAGAGACAAAGGTGAAGTCGATCATCAATGATGTAGTAAAGGTGTTGGGAGGAATTAAGAAGGTGTCAAATTGCAGGGTGATGGGAATTGATATAAAGAGAAGGTTGTATGAATGAGTAGCTGCGCCCACCAGGGGGCTACATTATATGGACTTAAGGAGAGATTTGATAGAAGTGTTTAAATGGGTCAAGGGTTTCAACAAAGGGGACATAAATAAGATTCTCATAGTCAAGGAGAAAGTCAAAACATGAACAGATGGTTTCAAGCTAGACAAGTTCAGATTCAGGAGAGATATAGGTAAAAATTGTTTCACTAATAGCGTAGTAGAGGAGTGGAACAAACTCGGCAAGCATGTGTTAAGTGCCGGGACTATATATATATATATATATATATATATATATATATATATATATATATATATATATATATATATATATATATAATATATACTTAAATAAATAATCCTTGGCGACGTGACTGCCATCTTGCGGTATAAAATAGAAACCTTCACATCAACAACAACATTTGAAAAGAGAAGCTGGAAGAGGTTTTAAAATCTCGTTTATCATCACTAAGTAAAGGTAAATACGGTTTATTAGAATAATCCTTGCCTTTCACCAACACAAATAACGGTAGAGATTCGTCAGACGACCCATTCGATATCTCCTTACCTTTGTCCTGTCTTGTCTAAGTTAAGGTGTCTGGAGCTGGAGCGACGTAGATATCTGATTGAAATATTTAAGTGGGTGAAGGCTTTTAATAAGAGGGATGTAGGAAAAGTTCTTACGATCAGTAGTCAGGATAGAACAAGAAATAACGGATTCAAATTAGAAAAATGTAGATTTAATAAAGAAATAGGCAGAACTTGGTTTTACAAATAAGGTGAGTTAACCAGGTGAGGTGGTAGATGATTGGAACAGACTCAGTCAGCAGGTAGATAGTGCACAGACAATAGGGAGTTTTAAGAGAAGATTAGATGACTTCATAGATGGGGATGAGAGGTGGGTGTAGGTAATAAGGCGGGTTAGGATTAACAGAAACTACCTAGTGCAGGCCTCCGGGCCTTTTGTAGCTTCCTTATATTCTGATGTTCTTACGACTTCACCATGGTCGACTTGGGAGTCCACCGCCTCCAGACCTCTGCTCAATCCTGGTGTATTGAATAATGCACTGCAAATTCAAACTCAGATACTTGTTCAGATCACCTCAAACAGTTATGCCGCTGAATTACAGGAAAAATACGAATTCCTTTTTTTGTCCTCTGAAAAGTAAAGTTTAGTTTGGTTTGAACAAGGTTCTGTTATTTAACAATATAAGTTAAGGTATGGTTAATTTATGTTATGGTAATTTGAAATCTATCAAATGTTTTCTATAGGGGGTTGTGTGAAGTGCAGATGCCATTTTCTTTCGTAGCTACACGCCATTCTGAAGATGTAAAAATTTACAAAAAAAAATTGCTTTGTTAACATAACCTTCCCAGAGCTGCAACATATACATATACACTGATGATATTTTGTAGGCACAGCTTACAGATACGGCAGCCATACCTGTAAGTGCTCGCTTATAGGTACGGCATGTGCCGAACCTTTGGGTGATAAAATATAAAAAGCTAAAGTAAATATTCATTTCCTTAACCAACCCTGATTAAACCTAACGTTACCTAGAAAAAAAAAATTGCATTTTTTTCTGTAATTCAGCAACAACTATTTAAGGTGATCTGAACAAGTATCTGAGGTTAAATTTGCATTAAAAAGGTAACCAGATATCGAGTGGTTAATGAACCGAATATTAATCCTTACACTGCCGAGGTCTTTTCTAAGTGTTTGATTTATAGAATTTTTTTTAAATGATGATTTTATTCAAATTTTTCTTTATCAACTCACAATAATCTGAAGAATAGAGGAAAAAATTTTTTCTTTCTATACACAATATATCTTGGATGCTTATATAACCGAACTAAACTAACATAACCTAATCTGACTATAACCTAACGCATGCCGTATCTTCATAGTGCTTATAGATACATCACGTGCCTAACTTTTGAGTAAAAACCTTGCAATCCTAGCAGGAACGGAAGGCTGGAAATCCTATCCTCCTGTGTGTGTGTGTGTGTGTGTGTGTGTGGTAGTGTGAGTGATATGTGTTTTGTGCACCAACACTGGTGCACTATGCATTTTTTGATAATTAAATTTAATCTAAAATTGATTAGTATTAATTATTGAAGGTCCACATTATCTCCACTAATAAAGGGTTACAATTTTCAAAGGTAAAGGTTTGTATTCTTTACATAGATACTAACATTCCTCCATGCAAAGAGACATTCCTCCGATGTGGTAGATAGCAGGTGTGTCCAGGTTGTTCACTATATTACATATAATACTAATAATTCAAGAAGAAAATATCTGAAGAAAGAGTTGAGGAAAACCTTACCTTACGCTGGTCATGGTATATTGTTGATGTTTTGTTATCGTATTGATGTTAATTTTCCTTTCTAATATCTAAGAGGAAGAAGGAGATAGACAGTGAAACAGGACTTAATGATGTTAAATATTGGAAAGGAAAATCAACAATACTTTCCTAGTTATGTCTCACCTTTCCTTCCTTAATTATGTTCTATAACTAATGGGAAATCCACATATATAAACTAGATTTAATGTCCTCTTACCCCCTTACCTTGAACAGCATTGAAGACACACTAGCGGCACCATGGATGACTCCCTGGACCGCCACGCCAAGGGCTCCACGCCCCGCACACTGATGCGCCACTTCATGAAGGTGGTGGAGGTGCAGGACACTCCAACTCCCATTAAAAAGAGAAGAGTGACAGAAAAGCATGCACAGATGATCACGAGTGGCGGTAAAAGGACTCTAAGATCCATACCAAGCACAAGTAAGGTGGTTTCTCTTGTAAGGAGAGGATGCTAATTAACTTCAATGGTTTAGAAGTAGGAACTGAGGGAAAGTTTAGATAATGGATAAGGTATTGAACTTAACATAAAGATGGTGGAAACTTTGATATATATCCATGGTTTCTGTTTATATCATATAGTGAAATTTTGTTTGTAAATGAGTGAATGAGGACAAGAGTTGAGATAATCCTGGTTTTGTTATTATATATTGCTGTCATGTCATAGGAAACAGTTTAGTATATTTGTATTTTTTTATCATACAGTTGTAAGGAAGAAGTTTTGATGTGACAACTGAATATAAAATGATAATGCTTGATGAATTATTAAAGGAAGAGCAATAATGGGAATGATAAATGATATGGAAGGTGAATGTATGAAGAGAAGTGAATGTGGATTGACTTGTGGTGCAGTGAAGCAAAATTTAGAAAAGCCACACCATGTAACTCACTCACTCATTCATTCATTCATTCAGTCAGTCAGTCAATCAGATGGTGAGTCATATTGATCACAGTCACTTTGTTTCATACTTACTTTCTCCAAAAATAGGCATCGTCATTATATATATC
Organism: Cancer borealis; assembly: GCA_036785275.1. Lineage (NCBI taxonomy): Eukaryota > Metazoa > Arthropoda > Malacostraca > Decapoda > Cancridae > Cancer > Cancer borealis. Next base: position 76,975 of record JAXIVD010000709.1, on the reverse strand, counting down.
CTTGTTATATGTTTATTTATTTATTTGTATTTTTTTTTCGTTGCATATTATAATGTTTACCTTGTGTACACATTTTCATTAGTTTATGCTTATAATTACTGCCATTAGAAAAAATCACACCTTACAGAAATAACATTATGAAGGGATGAAATTGGTGTTATTCACTAATTTTCCTTACTTCCAATATATTCAAAACTTCGAGCTAAACATTTTCATTCATGGTATATTGAAACTCCTTGCAACTACATGCTGCTAAAATTTCTAAATACATTATCTTAAACACTTAATTCTGTCAACTTTACCATATATAGCTTAGTAAATGCCTCCAATAAACTCCATTCTTTCTTGATTGTGTTTCCAGGTGGGCAAGGGGACGTTCACCACCAGTCCAAACCATCCACATCCTTCATGAACCAGAGTCTTAATGTTAGTGTCATACAAGGCATCAACCAGACATACGCCAACATTGTAGCTCCAGACAGCGACTCATCCTCTCTTAATGAAACCCCTGCTATCAAGAAAGCAAGGAAACGACACACCAAGAATAAGAGGAAATTGGAGGTTGCATCTCTCCCAGCCGACATGATCCCAAAACCTCCCCCAAAAAAGATTAAAAGTTCAGCTGTTCCTCCAACTGATACCTCTACAGCATCCATAAGTAAGGGAGTAGTGTCTGGGGGAAAGGACTCTGACACTACATACACTATGGGGGAAGAAACTCAGCATGATAAGCAACAGACTCAAACTAAAGGATCTTCCACAGAGGTTGCATCTGTAAAGGCAGGGACAAAGAAAACATTTCATGCACTCACCTTATCTCCTAACATTTCCTCCATAAGTGCCTTGTCTGCAGAATCTGATGGAACATATGATTTTACTATTGAAGATGATGATACATTTTCAAAGATAATGGAGACCAAGCAGAAATTCAGTAAACAGGTCACATCTCGTAAATTAAACTTACCCTCTGTTATTGAAGCCTTGCAGAAAACAAAGACTACAGAATCGAAAACTGCTGCCAATGTGGAAGCTTCTGTTGCTCCCAGTGTGCAAGCATCTACCTCTGCAACCTCACCGCAGGCATCACATGAAGCTGTGAAGGAACGAAGCAAGTTAAACAAAACCTATCAGAACATAGATTATGATTTCATTCCACCTCCACTAAGCTTTAGGGACGACGAGATAGCCACAGCAGAAACTATGCATGAAGCTGATGGATCAAATGACGAAGGAAAAAATGATGATGTTGAACCCATTAACCAAGAAGGGTTTGATGTGCCCCAGGAAGAAGACAAAGGAGGAATTGTTCATCAGGATGCTTCTACTGGTCAGAGAGAGAGTGTAGATCAAGCCACTGCCACCACATTCATAATTACACCCACAAGATCAGCTCAAAGAAAGAGTGTAGGTCAGGCCAGTACCATCACTACACCAACCAGGTCATCGTCAAGGAAGAGTGTAGGTCAGGTCAGTGTTGCTACTTCTACCTCACCCACCAGGTCGGCTCAAAGGAGGAGTGTCGGTCGCGTCAGTGTTGGGACTTCTATCACACCCAATATGAGTGTGGGTGAGGTCATCGCCACACTCACCAGGTCATCACAAAGGAAGAGTGTGGGTGGTGAAGTCATCGCCACACCCACCAGATCATCACAAAGGAAGAGTGTGGGTGGTGAGGTCATCGCCACACCCACCAGGTCATCACAAAGGAAGAGTGTGGGTGGTGAGGTCATCGCCACACCCACCAGGTCATCACAAAGGAAGAGTGTGGGTGGTGAGGTCATTGGCACACCCACCAGGTCATCACAAAGGAAGAGTGTGGGTGGTGAGGTTATCACCACACCCACCAGGTCATCACAAAGGAAGAGTGTGGGTGGTGAGGTCATCACCACACCCACCAGGTCATCACAAAGGAAGAGTGTGGGTGGTGAGGTCATCACCACACCCACCAGGTCATCACAAAGGAAGAGTGTGGGTGGTGAGGTCATCGCCACACCCACCAGGTCATCACAAAGGAAGAGTGTGGGTGGTGAGGTCATCACCACACCCACCAGGTCATCACAAAGGAAGAGTGTGGGTGGTGAGGTCATCGCCACACCCACCAGGTCATCACAAAGGAAGAGTGTGGGTGGTGAGGTCATCGCCACACCCACCAGGTCATCACAAAGGAAGAGTGTGGGTGGTGAGGTCATCACCACACCCACCAGGTCATCACAAAGGAAGAGTGTGGGTGGTGAGGTCATTGCCACACCCACCAGGTCATCACAAAGGAAGAGTGTGGGTGGTGAGGTCATGGCCACACCCACCAGGTCATCACAAAGGAAGAGTGCGGGTGAGGTCATTGCCACCACCACACTCACTGCCACACCCATCAATCTTACCCCAAAGGTGAGTCTTGGAAGGAACACTGAGTCTATGTTAATGAGTCCTCAGACAGGTGATGGAATGAAAGACACATCTGCCACTGGGTCTACAGTAAGAAGCAAAATGTCTCAAGCATCAAATACTGAGCAGCAGGGAACCTCAGCCATTACGTCTATGCCATCCCCTGCTGAGAACAAGGATGTGGCAGCGGTAAGTCCTCAGAGGGAGCAAGACATTCATGATGTACAAGAGAGTGGTGAGGCAGCACAAGGTGGCTCTGGTGATCATGAGAGTGATGACATTGTTTTACATTTGAGCAATGAAGACGAGAGTTCTAACAAGGAAAAGAGAATTGGTGATGATTTGCCTGAAGATGTTGCTGAAGAACCTTTGCCAGAAGATGCTATTGAAGAAGCACCACTTACTGATCGTGAAGATGAAATTTCCTATAGTCCAGCATCAGAAAAACAATCCTCTCAAGCTAGTAACAGGAATGTGTCAACTAGCTCAATTGTTGATGTTCAGAAGGGAGAGACTTCACTTTCTAAGTCAAATGTCGTACCAAAACCAAAAGAGCAAGCCTTACCTTCCACTTCTACAGGTAGAGTAAGACAGATGACCATGAGGGAGTATCTGGTACAGCTGAAAACAAAACCAATGCCACCACCATTTGCAAAACCCAAACCATTGCTGGCCAATGTTTTTGGCACTACAACACGCACCAAGAGCCCTCCCAAGGCTCCACAGAGACAAAAACAGAAAATAAGTAAAAAACTGACTGATCTTCCAACTACTTTTTCTCGGTCTATCACCAAGGAATTATTTACTCATTTTGCAAAATGTCGAGTGACCTCGGCTGCAGTGGATGAAGTGGTGAGGAGCAGTGAAATATTCTGGCGGAACTTAACCAGGGATATGTCTGCCATCACATCTGCCAGAAAGGAAACCCAACATATTGAAGCCAGAGATATTGAGAAGTTGATGAAGCGGCAAGGTGTGATTACCTCCAAACAGAGTCTCAATGCACTTGTGGAAGAATTGCTTCCCACTGAAATGTGGAAGCTGTTCATGCCTTTTCCTAATGCTGCCAAAAACCCTTTCCAACCCTTCACTGGTCCTCTCTTTAATCCTGAAAAAGCTACTGACCTTGAAGAAGATGAAAGTGAAGGGGAGTTAGATGGCTAATGAATACCATCTCATCATTTAATCTTTTTTTCTGAAGAAGGTGGGGGGCCAGGTAGCTATGTGGTACAGTGCTCGGCTCGCGACCTAAAGGTTGCAAGTTCGATTCTGGCTTACGGCAGTTTCTTGGTGAGAGGGGCAGCACTCTCTCATTAACCCTAGCAGAACTATATGGCCTATAGATGCCTAGTTCGGGGGGATTCTTTAATCACCTTTTTTTTCTGAAGAAGGTGAATAGTGATCACGGGATTTAGTTACATTTTCCATTATTATCAATATTTTTTTTATCATTCTTAATTTTGTTATTCTGTTCTTTAGTAGCATTAACTTTCTAAGCTACACAACATGTTGAGAGTTATATTTCCTTGAGAAGCAATAACTCCCCCTAAGAATATGTATTATTATTCTGCACATATGCTTTGGACTCACTTTACAGAAGTAATACGATGTCCCAATTATTGAAAATAGATATACATATATAGTTGTTACTTATACTATAAGTTCTCACAAATATAGTTAGGAATCAGATATTAAAATGAATCTAGACTTATGTATCTGAGCAACTAAGGCTTTTGTTTTTCACATGGATGATGTTGACTGATTTTAATGTATTTAAAAGAAAATTCATAACTTTTCCTGGGATATAAAAAATCAGTAACTCAAAATAGTGCCTAAAACAGGTTATGAACACCCATATACATAATATGCTTGTCTTATATTGACATTAAAAGTTATTTTGTGATGTAAACTTTTATGCCAGCAACCCGCAATAATATTACTGTTATTATCATAATTTGATATTTTCTTATAACATATATTCGGTACATACTGTGGTTTTATACATACAAAATACACTTAACCGCTTTGAATGGCTTTCACATCAATTATGAAAAAGTCCTTAACTAAGTGGAAACTACAATTATGAAAGCACTCAGAAGACAGGAAGTAGATATTACAATACATTTATTAGGAGAGCACTGCCACTATAAAGCTACATAAAGTCAGGGATGAAATACCAATACAGAAAAGGGTCAGACAAGGTGACTATCTCCCAAAATGTTCATGGTTGTTATAGAGGATTTTTTTTTATATAAACATGGAATGGGAAGAAGCAAGAATTAAGATAAATGGAGAATATCTGAATGATTTTAGATTTCCTGATAATATTGTTCTTATGAGCGAGTCGACAGGTGAGCTACAGCAGATGGTAAAGATGAATATGAAGAGAACTTAAGTGATATTCAATAATTACATACTTGACCATGAAATCAAAATAGATGAAGGAATGGAATAAATTTATTTAAGACAGAATATTAGTAAAAGTCCTGATCATGAAAAATAAACTCAAAAGACAGATAAGGATGGAGTGCATTTGGTAGACAACACAATGTCATAAAATATAATCTCCCACTATCACTGAAGAGAAAGTTATATAATGAGCGCATTCTACCAGTTTTAACAAGTAGATCAGAAACATGAAATGAAGAAAATTGTTTTGGCGTAACATGGAGAGGTAGGAAGAGAGCATCGTGGCCAAGGATCCTTGATCGTCAGATCGTGGCTTAGGGATAGGGATAGGGAGCAGACCAACGTTGAAAATATCTTGACCACGATTAAAAGAAAAAAAATGGACGTGGGCAGGATATATAATGCCACTATAAGACCACAGTGTATTCAAAGAGGCTGGGGATGACAATGATGATGAAATTAGCTAATAAAACCAATTATTTAAAAAAATATTCCAATCGTCAAAGACATGACAGGATCAACTATAGCTTATTATAAACACGTTTATGTTTCCTAAATGAACAATCTCTTGTGCATCATCTTGAATTAGGTTTATTTGCCTTTACATTTAAGGTGTATGCATGTCTCGAGGGATCAGGGGGGGCAGTGATAAAAATTGTTGTGTTGTGGAAGAAGAAGAAGAAGAGGAAGGCAGAAGCAGACCGACTCTGCCTGACACCACCCAGGCCATCACGGGGACCAATCGTTGTGTCCTCAGGTAAGTGCAATATATAACCACATCTACTCTAAGTCGCCCATATAGAAAAAGCTGGGGTATTATTTTACATTTTCACCCCAATGCTCTAGATAATTGAGGGTTATATTTTTACATGACCTGATGCATTCTGAGGTTTTCTTTATTACATTTCCATCGCAAATTCCTAGTTTCTGAGATATTCAATGTTTTCTATGAAACCTTCTCTTTGAAACGTAAAGTTTAATTTGGTTTGAACAAAGGGTAAAACTTTACATCTTCACCTTAATGGCGTTTGTTTACATCTATGTTTCACCTCTGCTCCTCTTCCAACTCCTTACTTTTGGTCATAGAGAACATTTGATAGTTTCTATATTAATGTAACATAACCTAACCAAACCTAAACCTACATTAACAAATAACAGAACCTTGTTTAAACCAAACAAAACTTTATTTTTCGGTCTCACAGAAAACATTGAATATCTCACTAACTAAGAATTTGCGACGGAAATGTAATTAAGAAAACCTTCTCAGAATGCATCAGATAATGCAAAAATATAACCCTGAATTGTCTAGAGCATTGTAGTGAAGATGTAAAATCATACCGAACAAGGTTCTCTTATTTGTCAAAATAGGTTAAGGTTTGGTTAATTTAAGTTATGTCATGTTATGTTAATTAAGAAGCTATCAAATGTTTCCTAGGTATTATTTTACATCTTTACCAGAACGCTCTAGAGAATTCAGGGTTATATATTTGCATTACCTGATGCATTTTGAGGTTTTCTTAATTACATTTCCATCACAAATTCTTAGTTTGTGAGATATTCAATGTTTTCTGTGAGACCTCTTTGAAAAGTAGAGTTTAGTTTGGTTTGAACAAGGTTCTGTTATTTGTCAATGTAGGTTAAGGTTTGGTTAATTTAGGTTACGAATGTGTGTTGAATCCTTAAAAACATCCCCAGACCTCCTTAATAACACTCCTAGACTCCTATATGTCCTTAAATAACTAATGAAAAATTGTATAATTTACCTAAAAAAAAAAAAAAAAAAAAGCTTTGGCATCTGCAGGAAATGTACCGAACAATCCCAAAATTACGTAAGAAAACTAACAAATGCTTCCAATTATTACTAAAAGGAAGTAATGGGTCACCCCACAAATATTTAAATCTGTAAATATTAATGGACGACTATACAATATTCTCTCACCTTACCTTCCATGCTTCCTTACTAGCACAGGATCAAAACAAAATACTTCAACTCATTAGGTATTTCCTCCACATAATTTCATGTTCTTTTGTGGGGCATTCAATTTATTTTCTCTTTATTGGTTATCAAAATCAACCAATTAAATTTTACTCCTTTTTAAACACCATCATCTTTCTTTTGCTTACACATATCAAACATACTTACCAGCTTTTGTAAGTTATTCTCATTTCCTGCAAAAGCGATTACATTCAGTCAGCCATTTGCATTAATTTACATACATTTCCATCCACTCTAACATAACCAACTTTTGCTTGTATCTATCTTATTGGACTATTCATATATAGGTAAATCGATTCATTTTGATACATGCATTTGTATTCTTATAAAAATGTTCACCCAATTGAACAAACTATCACCGGAGCCATATACATACCTTCAATAAAACTCAGATTCCAATCAAATTATTATGCTGTATGCTTCCTCAAGGTCCATTAACATAGTAGTATAGACTGTTTCCCTTTGATTAACATTTTTTCAACATATATCATGAATGAAAAAAATTGAATCCACATTTCTCCAATCCTGTTTATTGTAACATTGTAGGAAATATATCAAGTGAATAAAAATGTATATAAATAGGAACTATACACCATAGTGATATGAGAAATAACAAAGTGGAAAAACAGAAATTTTGAAGGAAGTTAAGGTATAAGATTAATCAAAATACGAGGTGGTGCTTTTGACTTCAACATCATAACTATCTACCTCTACACCAGGCTGACATTCCCCTAAGGTCGGGTAGCCAAGACAAGGCATTCACACCCACACCTGTGCACTCCTCTCCCTTAGCTTCTAGGGAAGAGATTGGTCTCCCTGGGCTGGAGATATCTCACTTCCACTTCAGGACCCAACAGCAAAATCTGGTTTACTCCTGCCACTTCAAACTTAGACCCGTTCTCTCCTCGCACCTAATCTGAACAACGGGTCACACCAGATGATTGGGAACCTCCTCCAAGGGTCATCAAGGTTGAGTCATTACTAAGGCATTAAACACTGCTCTCCATTCACTTCTATCATACATAATCCTTCCTTACTCCTCAGACATTCCTCTTTCTTTCAATGATCTTTTCACACCATCCATCCATCCTATTTGTGGCCTTCCTCTCAGTAGTCTTACATCTTTCACATGAGATTCCAGCATCCTCTTTACCAAACCACTCAACACACACTCTCATAACACCAGTTCTCCTTCGCACCTCCTTATTCCTCACTCTGTCCATATGCGTTATTCCACATGTACTCGTCACTTTGCTTCCAAGTTAAATTACATATCCAAAGCAACCACTCCACTACTGACTACATCTCTCCTGTTATGCCTTCAATACCTTGAGGCATAGACTACACTATACGTATGGTGTAATCTATGCTTGAGGTTTTTCTATCTTCAGCTTATCTAGTGTTTTATTTCTCTCTCATTCCTATATGTTTCATTCTACAAACACAGTCTTGAGGACTAATCTTGTCCTCAATTGTTAAGGCTGTGTATAGTGTGTGGATGTATTAACTTGTTTGTTATGATTTAGTTTTTGTTTAGTATTATTCTTTATGTTGTTGATTGAAATTCTAGATTACCTTTATCTGTACTTTTCTTCTCTCAACAGAACTGTGGGAGCCTTGTCATCCATCATGTATGGCTCACATAGAGGTGGTGGTAAGTTTTTAGCTATATTTTTTTTCCCATTGTTTTCTTAAGGTTTTCACAAGTAATTGTATGTTAATTCATCAAACAGATTGTTACATATATACTTTACAGAAATATTTCCAACTTGTAAGATGTGAGATTTAATTTTTTTCAGTGTTTTTGTCCATCCATCAAACCACTTGAGATTGTAATATATTGCACTGCATTGATTTCTGCAAGAACCATTGATTACCTTCTAATGGCTAGTGGGTCATGACGCAAAGAATGATGACTAATTATTTTCTAATTTGTGCCCGCAGCAAATTTCCATGGCAGTGGAGGTAGACGAGGTTATGAAGGTGAAGGAGGAAGAAGAGGTGGTGAAGGTGGAGGAGGAAGAAGAGGAGGTGGTGGTGGAGGGGGAGGAGGAGGAGGAGGAGGAAGAGGAAGGGGAAGAGGGAGAGGAGGAGGTGGTGGAGGAGGAGGTATGAAACGACCACCACCACACTTGAAAGGCAAAGAAATTGGTAAGATTCATAGATATTTCTACTTTTCCTATCAAGTGAAAAGTATTATTTCTACCTTTCATGTGATCAGTTACTGACCCAGACAATCTATCTATCCATCCATCTATCTATTTGCTGCCTGTTCCTAAGAATTTTCCCCAAGGTATGTACAGTACATGGCAAGAGTTTCCATTTATTCCTATCTCTCAGTTTCCTCTCTTCTCTTTCTCACACTCTGTCCTCTCATATCACTGGAGGCTTTCCTCTTCCACCCATTACTTACTCATGTACACACGCTTTGTCTTTTTACTCTCTGGCATTATTTCTATGTGGCCTAATCATCTTAAAATCCTGCATTTAACCCTTTGAATCTCCCGCATTCAATTCCTTCACATCTACCTAACATGCCATATTTACTATCGACACTTTCATTACTTTCACCTTCCATTCTTCTTCCACCACAAGCTTTTTTTTTCTGGTAACTAATTTCTACTGCTTGTTATTAATTTTTTGGTGTTGTATGACATGTATAATGAATTCACCTTTAAAGTTTACTGGAGTTTATACTTAACAGGAACAATATGTTACATGAGAAGTACCTATGAAAAAAAAAAAGTTTGTAACATTTGAACTTTTCAGGCCTTTGGTACGCCAAGCAAAGCCGTGAGCGAGTGGAGCGAGAGGATAAAAGTGGGAAAAACTTGCCGTCTATCTCCATGAATGCCAATCAGGTGCATAATGTTGGCCGCACCCTCTACACCCTGGATAGTGGATCAGGATCAGGACAGAGTCAGCCTCCGTGTGGGTTTGATCCGCTGGGACAGGAGTGGGATCAGCGCTTGTCTTCTATCAAAAAACTGCACTTTGATGACCGTGAGTAGTGTGGAGTTGTTATGCCATGGTAGTTTCTGGTAGTCTGCATGAATCAAAAGTACACAATGTCATTAGTCTTGGGTATTTCCACATGTAATGACAGTATACCATGATATATGATGTTGTGTAGGAAAGATAGATTGACCAGAGTTGTAAGTAAATTTTGCCAAATACTGAATCATGAATGTAAGCAAAAATTGTACCAAAGGTAGTTCTCTTTTTTTGTAATTTATCTATCTATATACCAGGCCTACATCTGCCATGAATGGAGTAGCTGAGACAAGGTACATACACACACACACACACACACACACACACACACACACACACACACACACACACACACACACACACACACACACACTCTTGCGTACATACATGAGAACAATGAGAAGAGAACCCCACCCCATGTTGCGGGTAGGCTTAGTCATGCTCCAATGATATATCCAATATCTCATAGCTTTCTAAAAAATGAGCAAGAAGAACATGTTTAGGGAAAAAATACGGTTTAATATTACTGCGTAATTATTAGTCATAGAACAAATATTCATATTGACAGTTGTAGAGTTTAATTAGGTCTATCAGATGCTGCAATGATATTTCCAATATCATTAATAGCTTTTGAGAAAAAGAGAAGGAAAGTTATGTTTTGAAGAAAAGATACAGTTTAATTTTACTGTGTATATATTAGGCATAGAACAAATATTCATAATGACAGTTATAGAGTTTAATTAGGTTTATCAGATGCTGCAATGATACTTTCAATATCTCTAATAGCTTTTGAGAAAATAAGGAAGAAAGTCATGTTTTGGAAAAAAGATACCGTTTCATTTTGCTCCATAATTATTAGTGTAAGAACAAATATTCATAATGACAGTTGTAGAGTTTAATTAGGTCTATCAGATGCTGCAATGATATTTCCAATATCTCTAATAGCTTTCAAGAAAATGAGGAAAGTTATGTTTTTTAAAAAAAGATACGGTTTAATTTTACTGCGTAATTATTAGTCATAGAACAAATATTCATAATGACAGTTGTAAAGTTTAATTAGGTCTATCAAATGCTGCAATGACATTTCCATTATCTCTAATTCCTTTTGAGAAAATTAGGAAGAAAGTCATGTTTTAGAAAAAAGATACGGTTTCATTTTACTGAGTAATTATTAGTCTTGGAGCAAATATTCATTATAACAGTTGTAGAGTTTAATTAGATCTATCAGATGCTGCAATGATATTTGCAATATCTCTAATAGCTTACGAAAAGATGACAAAGAAAGTCATATTTTGGAAAAAAAAGGATATGGTTTAATTTTACTGCGTAATTATTAGTCTTAGAATAAATAACCATAATGACAGTTGTAGAGTTTAATTAGATCTATCAAATGCTGCAATGTTATTTCCAATATCATTAATAGCTTTCGAGAAAAAGAGAAGGAAAGTTATGTTTTGAAGAAAAGATACGGTTTTATTTTACTGTGTAAATATTAGTCATAGAACAAATATTCATAATGACAGTTGTAGAGTTTAATTAGGTCTATCAGATGCTGCAATGATATTTCTAGTACAGTAATTCCCCGTAATATCGCACAGCCCAGCATTCCTGTTTTTTTAATATATGACTTTTTTAGATGATTCGGGTGTTTCAAGAAGCAGAGATGTGAAGCGTGAAGTAGATGTCTTTGGTAACCCAGATGATTGGATACAAGAAAATGCACAAAAACGTAAGAGATTGTCAGGTGTGTACATCCTATACTATAAATGTGTCTTGTGAATGAAGGAAACATGTTTTTTAAAAAAAAGGAATATGGAACCTATGGGAAGCAAAAACCATGTGCATGGAGAGGTAAAGCTTGAGAGTTTTCCATTCTGGAGTTCTTGGAGGGAGCAAGACACCAGTGGTTTAAGTTTGTTACAAATAAAAATTTAAGTAATTTTTCCCAGGAAACTTGCTTGTTGTGTCCACAAGCATTGTAAAACAAACTTCAGAATCTGCAAATTGATTACTCACCTTCCATTAGCTATGTTGTAAAATAAGACAGAGTTGTAAGAGAAAATTTTGTACAATGTCTGGAGATAAATTGTAGTAATGAATTGAAATACTAAAATTTGACTACCATGTATGGCAATTGAAAATTTGGATAACAGAATGGCAAGTGCAAAACTAATGGGAAAGTTGAAGTAAGAATAGGCTCCCAAAGTAAACCAGAAGTGTTGAAGTATACAGAAGAGGTGCGGATAAACTAATTGTATAGGATACTGAAGGTTTATGTTAGAACATGAAAAACTGTAAGCAATAATTAAATTATTGTAGAAAAGTAAAGGATGGATGTACACAGTATCTTATCAAAATACCAATCTTTATACCTGGCTTCTATCCCCATTAAAAGAGGATAGCTAAGACAAGACATTTAGGGTTCAGGGAGACTTTATTCTCCCCTGCCTCCTTGCATCCTGTCATTTTGATGGCCTTTTATGAGCCGCAGGAAATACATTTGACCCACACTACAAGGCAGTCAAGACAGGGAATGAAAAGGTACAAAGATTAGCTACTATAATGCTCTCAAGACTAAGAAAGTTTTTGTATGAAAGAAGACTAGAAAACATAAAGCTACCAACAAGGAAAGGACAAAAAAAGGAAGATTTGGCAATGAATAGAGATATATAAGGACTGAAAAAGTTCGCAGATAGGTAGTATGAGTCTTTTTTGGAAGGAGAAATGAGTACAAAATATATAATACTAGATGCTTAAACCTATGAAGAAATTAATTTTCCAAACAGAAGTATTAAATGATAGATGAAATGGATTAGGGATTGAGGTGGTTCACAAAAGGAACATCCTTTGAGTTTAAGATCAAATTGGATAAAAGTGAGCATGTTTACTGTTCTTGAGGTCTTGAGGTCTGTTCTTGAGTCTTGAGGTCATTGCTTCAGAGCCATGCTGATGCATCGCTCCTGAAAAATAGGATATGAGCCTTACTCAGATTCCATATATTACAACTTAGTAAATACACACAATAAAAAAAAGCTTACTGGTTCTAGTGATATTTTCGTTGTTATTGTTCCCCAGGGGAAGAATATGAGAAGCAGAGGCATGGAGATACCCTTACAAAGCAGCTGAGCAACATTGAGGAATCAGACTTCAAACGGGCTTACCTTGCCAATGTCTATGGCAACCAGGTAAAATTTGGTTGTTGTATTATTTTGATATCCAAGTATTTATGGACTACAAAGAATATGCTGTGAAATGGAGCACTTATACAAGCCAGTCAGGCGACTTACATAAAGGCTTATCAAACATTGTTGATTTATTGATTTCAAGTTTTCGTACTCCAATTGCAGTTACGTGACAGAAGTGGCCTCCAGGCCATGAAAGGAAATAGTAACACCTTGCATCGAAGGGCAGACGTTGATGAACGTCTGTATGATGACATGGTGGCTCAACAGAATAACCAAATGTAAGTATAGCTGAGTCTTAAACTTGCCTAATGATAGGTTCTGAAACCTAATCTCCAAGTCTAAATTGCTTAGACTTTGATTATTATTTTCATTGTTTTAAGAGTATACGTAGCTATATTTTTGAATTTGAATTTTATTTATTTATTAATTTATTAATTTTGTGTTAGGAACATTGAACACATGAAAGGATGATTTGTGAGTGATCGAAGTGGTATATGGAGAGCACTGGTGAATGATGATGAGTGTCAAGGCTTTGACAACCCTTGGAGGAGGTTCCAGTGCATCTGGTGTGACCCTTGAAACATATCTGGTATGGGCAGGAAGAGAGCATGAGTTGAATATGAAGTGACAGAAGTAAACCTTAGGACCCTGTTGTGGATACGATCTCTGCCCTCCACCTCATTTGCGTAACTGACCTGAAACGCTGTGTTAGGCAGGATGTACTTCTCTTTAGAGGCCTATGGGCTAAGTGAGGAGTGAATGTGTGCATGAGTGTGTGCATGCATGCCTTGTCTTGGCTATCATCCTTTTAGGGGAAAACAACATGTATAAAAAAAATGGTTAGATCATTATTTATTTTATATAGTTTATTATTTTTTTATTTTTGTTTATTTTTTATTTTTTTATTTATTTATTTATTTATTTTTTTTTTTTGGATGATAGTGGTAAGTTAGCACATTCAGAGGATGAATTGTGTTACCTGATGGAAGACTTTGGAGGAGTGTTTAGAAGAAGGAATGTGAGAGTAAAATGGGATTCAGATTAAAGTAATAAAATGAAGGATGAATATTGCATTGCATGATTAACTGACCAAATAATATTGTATTGCATTGCTTGCTGTCTTCTTCCATTATTTTCATGGTTACTGCTCTTTAGAACTTCAAAACTGCATGTATCCCCCTTGCCCTCCCGCACCGCTGCTACACAACACTTCCTTTCTACTTATTCTCACCCTTATGTGTCCACCTCGGCTCACCATTACCTTCATACCTTTCATGCCTTTCAAACTTTACAACTCTGCCTAATTATGTTCTTCTACTTTCTTATAACTTGAAACCTATTACATGGAGACTATCAAGACACCTTCAATACTAAATTAAATTGGCCGATCCTTTCATGACTTGTCCTATTTGCATTCTGGGAGGGTTTTTTTCTTCCGGTTTCACTTACATGTAAAGAAAAAAAATTGCCCTAGGTATTGATTTCATTAACTTGTAACTCAAAAATGGATTAGGACCCAACTCGTTCATCCTTCACCCTTAACAAACTTGTACTGCATATACGTAATTTTTTTGTATCCATAATTTTCTTTATGCGCCACTCTATTATCTCTGTATTGGGACAAAACTTTAGACCTTATAATTTTATTGAATTTTAAAAACTTGATGTACACCAGGTTTCAGCCATAGGATCAGAGGACATGCATTTGGGTGTGTGGTGTTGTACCTACCCAACACACAATTGAACCATGACACCTCGCTACATGAGGCTTACCTAGTTGGTCATGGTTTTGTATGATAATTTATATTTAGAAAGTTCATCTTAGCTTGGGGTGTGTAAGCCATTAAGATATGCTATGGCATACTTTAAGATTTAATGGTAATAATATATACATAGGTACTGAGAGTAAAAGATCCCACAAAGGGCTACTGATGATGGTGCATGAGCAGGCACTAGGAAGGGAAGGGCCGAGGCAGTTTCTACAGCAGCATGTGGCTCAAAATAACAATGGTCACATAAACGTTGGTAAGCACTATTATAGCAGCTGCAGCCTCTTGCTTTTGCTTTTGTTTAGCGGCATTGCATTGGCTCACCAGCAAAGCACTGTAGGTCTGGTAATGTTAGATGACTGCACTACAAATGACAGTTGCCCAAATGACATGGTGTTGTGATGTGCTGCTAATATTTGAAAGGGGAAGGAAGAGACAAGAGGAAGGAGAGAGGATGGAGATTAGAGGAGTGCGTATGCATTCCAGTAGTTTAATAATTTTCTGTTACTTTTCTCTGCTACCTCACTTGCTAACCTGACAACTTCACATCCACCCATCTCTCTCTCTCTCTCTCTCTCTCTCTCTCTCTCTCTCTCTCTCTCTCTCTCTCTCTCTCTCTCTCTCTCTCTCTCTCTCCCTCTCCCTCTCCCTCTCCCTCTCCTCTCTCCTCTCTCCTCTCTCTTTTCTCTCCTCTCTCTCTCTTCGTCAATAAATGTTGAATGAACAACTGCTGTTGGTGTGGCCATACGGTGCTTTCATTGTTGGATTTTATTTATATTTCTTTATGTATTAAATAATCCTCATGACAGTGGCTTGTGGTTGAGCTGCAGTTATTATGTCACAAAAAAGACAATCCGTAAATGCATGAATACTAATGTCAAAAAGAATAGTGAGGATCTGATATATTGCAGAATTATATTTTTGTGACTTTTTATCTTATAATGTCGTATTTTCATAAGGAAGCTGTGTAATTCTATTGTTTATGCAATTATATTTAATGTATAATGCAAATGTTGCCATGTGGTAATGGTTTCTGCATTGCATTGGTAAGAAAATGTGATTAAATTATAAATTCATCACATCTGGATAGCTCACCAGAATACATCTCTATTTGAATAATTATTCACATATTGTGTTTTTACACTATATGAACACTTTTGAAACACTTACCTCACATATAACAAGGTTTTGATGTATAACTTTTCATGGCAGTCTTTTTCAACTAAAATGAGTTTCATTTATTGTATTTTTTGTTTGTTGATTTTGAAAGATTCCCAATCATGCCAACAGGTACCGGCGGATGCTGGAAGTGCGCAAGAAACTGCCATCGTATGAGATGAGAGATGAAATTGTGGACACCATTCGCAACAATCAGGTGGTGGTGCTGAGTGGAGAGACTGGTGAGTGTTGGTACATGAAACTGGCTCCTCACTTTCCTTGGTGTGTTTAATATTCTTATACTAGGTGAAAATTAGGCAAATTGTAAAAAGAATTTTAAAAGCTTAGCCATTCCTAATTGCAAGCAAGAAAAAACAATTTGGCAACTTCCATAAATTTGTAGTTATCCCAGCCCATGATTTCAATTTGATTTTGTTCTTTTCTTTTCATATTTTCTGTACATCTAATTGTTTGCATGTGGAAAATCTTTGAGGCAAGTATTAGTATAAAGGTAAACGGCAAATGAATCACACAGTCTTTCCATTTGTTGTATCATGTCTGTGTTTATTTATTTATTTACTTATTCAAAGGGAGGGGAGAGTAAAGCCTACCTGAATTCTGAATGCCTTGTATTGGCTACCCTCTCTTTAATGTGGAGATAAGCCAGGTATATGAATAGATAGATAAGGATGTATCTCTATCTTGGTTGATTAACAATTTATCAATAATCTCTTTCAAATAATTATTCATAGGAATTTTAAAACATGAATTACTATTATGTGGTGTATTATGTGAATGCCCCACCAACAGGCTGTGGCAAGACAACTCAAGTAGCTCAGTTCCTTCTGGAGGACGCAGTGGCATCAGGGGAAGGGTCCACGTGTCGCATTGTTTGTACGCAGCCTCGGCGCATCTCAGCTATTTCCGTGGCTCAGCGGGTGGCAGAGGAACGTGGTGAAAGGCTTGGGAATACTGTTGGTTACCAGATCAGGCTGGAAGCGTAAGTTCACCCCGAGAGTTTAAGGGAGTTTTAAAAAGTTTTTTTTAAAAAGTGCAGTGTTAGGCTTGTATCACACAGAGCAAACGAAGTTCCTAATGATATGAATTTTGCCAATGTTTATTATTTAACTGAAATAGAAAATATATAGAATTCATTCTTTATAGATAGATAGACTTTTGTTTATGTTCACCTTCACTTCCTCCTATGAATTGGTCTCAGTGCAGTCATAGCTACTATACCATTTCAAAGATGTCATTCAGGAAGCATTGTATTGCTGCTTATGATTTCCTGTTGCATACATACCCTATTTGATGTTATAAATAGATAGCAATGATGTAATTAATGCAACACAATTCCTTACAGGGTACAGCCACGCCCTGAGGGATCCATCCTGTACTGTACCACTGGCATTGTGCTACAGTGGTTACAGAGAGATCCATTGCTTTCTCAAGTGTCACATCTTATACTGGATGAGATACATGAGCGAGATATGGTGTCGGATTTCCTCATATGCATTGCCAAAGATCTCATCAAAGTGGTAAGAATAAGTTAAAGATTCCTAATGCAGCTACTTTGATACGTAATGGTTGAAAATTTTGAGTTATTCTAATAGATGAATCCCAACATCTAGACACGAGTGTAATAATGGGAATATTCAAGGGAAGATAGATTGTATAAATGAAAATAGGAATACTAGTATTTTTCTGCATATCCCCCTAGTAGTGTAAGGATGAAGAGGAGACGAAAATACTTTAGAATAATGTTGAAGAGTGTTTGCAGAGTTTTGAAGCAAATATTAATGTAGTATTGTTGGGAATCTAAATGCTAGTGTTAGGAATGTAATTGTTGATGGTGTCATTGGTATTGATGATGTGCCTGGAGGAAACATAAATGGAGAAAGGATGATGAGTGAAAGATGGTAATTTGAAATACAATGTTTGAGAAGAAGGTTATTAATAATACATAGGTGTGACAAGAGGTTGGAAGAGTTGTTGATAAAGCGATGCTGGATTATGTGGTTATGTCTAGAAATGTAATAGGGAGGTTGCTGGATGTGATTGTTTTGAGAGGAGAGAGTGGAGGTATATCTAATAATTAGCTGGTGCTGTGAGACTGACCCTCATGCAGTGTAATATAGCAGGTCTGGTCCCTTTTGTCCAAGAGGCCTAGAAGCAAAGATATGAGGGAATGCATGTGGGTGTATATAAGTTTGGAATATGGGTACCAATTTCATGTATAAATTCTGTCAACTATAATTTTTCTAACCTTTACAGCGACCGAAGGTGAAGGTTGTACTCATGAGTGCTACACTGAATGCTGAGCAGTTTTCTGAGTACTTTGGAAGGTGCCCAATGATACACATTCCAGGCTTTACGTATCCCGTCAAAGAATATTACCTTGAAGATGTCCTAGAAACTACCAGGTAAGATTATACAAAAGTTATAGACTGGTGAAAATGAACAATAAGAGTTCATTACTTAATTAAGAGTTAGTATAAGGTTGGAAAGAGATATAACAAGTGCAAAGGTGGTTAGAACTTAGAACCTTGGTTGAGGAATAGCTGATCATAGTAGAGAAAAAAGTGTGTGAAAGATGGATGCTCATACAGTAGAGAAAATTAGATTTGAAAGTGATAGTTCAAATGAAAAAACATTAGGGAGTGTAAAGGAAAAGGTACCAAAGATTTTTTTTTAAGTACCATGTGGGAGAATGTAACGTATGGAAATGAGGAGGATGTGTTTTGCACATTAAAAGATGTGTGAAAAGAAGTTTTTGATTGAAGCCTTATTTTATGATGTCATTTTATTCTTAATGATATTGAGACTTACAGAATTTACGCCAATTCTCTCTTAAGGTTAAGTCACTAAACTACTAAACATTTATTTGTTGATTTATTTATTTATATATTTTTTTCCTTTAGTCTCTGGTATTATGTATTCTTATGATATGATTATTTGTTTTCACAGGTTCAGATTTGATAGTGAAAAGCAAATGCCAATTTGGAAAAGAAGAGAAACAAAGAAGAATAAGGAGTTTGAAGAAATGATTACACCTTACTTAAGGTTAGTACCCAGTAATGAGTAACCAGTGTGTATAAAACTCAACACTCAATTGCTTCTCAATATGTTAAGATTGATGTTGCCTTTATGAGATTCAATGCATGAAAATTAGAATTAGGCCTTTATTGTGAAAGAAGTTCAGGATGAGAGAGAAATGTGAATGAGTATCCCTGAGATGACTGAGTTGGTGAGACCCCCTCACACCCCCACTCCCTCATTGAAATTATTCACTGATGTCGGTGTCTGAGGCTGGCAAACTGCATTGGTGCATTCTATACCTTTTCTAGGATGGAGGAGCAGTTTGCTAACTCCCTCACCTGGCTAATGTCCATGACAAGGACTGTATATTTGCTTACTCATGATCTCCCTTTCAGAACCTCAAAATGTTGAATTATTGCTATAAAACTTTTTATAATTGTAATATAATATGAAAAACCTGGTGTAACATTGATTTCCATTTTTCAGGAATCTTGAAAGGGAGCAGCGATATTCTTATTATACAATTCAAGAATTGTATAAGAAAACTAGTGAGGAACTAAATCTAGAATTGGTATTGGAGTTACTTCGATACATCAGCAGGCAACCAAAGGGGGCTGTGCTTGTGTTCTTACCTGGTTGGGACAATATCTCAAAACTCCATAACATGATAAAAGATGACACCATGCTCAGCTCACGTAAGGATTCATCTTATTCTATTTTGGAAAGTACTTAATCTACTTTGCATAACACTTCTTACATTTGAATTTCTGTATTGATTGTGGATTAAGAATCAGTATTTGGGGAATCATTTTCTCCTTTTTCCTTTCCAACATTATTGACATAGTTAGTGAATCCAAATGCCAACAATGACACTCCAACAATCATACCTGTTAGGGTGTCAGTGTAGTGAAACCAAATGACAGCAGGACTTTGGCCCGGGAGACTCAAGACTTGGGATGTGATCTCTCCCTACTAGGTATCAAGTATCACGTAGATAAAACAGGATGTCTAAGGCACACATGCATGGGTAGGATGGTAGTGCGGGAGAGGTGTGAGAATCAGCATTGATAAAGCACTGATAGGTGACCCACAAGTGCACAGTCAGTCAAATTAAGTCTTGTCTACCAACACCACTTCACTATTGAATTTTGTTTGTTTGTATCTTTTACATATTCACCTGTTAATTTTTTAGATCGTGTTGTGTACATTCCAAATTTATTGTTCTTAATTTTGTAGAACTTCCTCTTCTCACAGAGGGATGGGATTGGGTAGAATAGAGTCTTGGGTAGGGGATACAGTTAATAGACTGACAATAGCTGCTCCATGGAGTGTCAGGACACATGTCTTGACTCCATGGGGCTAAGCATGCACAGGCTGGTGTATCCTTAGGAAAGCTAAGCCTGTTATAGTCCCTTCCCAATGGCAATTTGTATGTACTGTTTTATGCAATGGTAATGCACACTAGTTTTATCTTAATGGTCATCATACTTTCACTGCACAAAGTAACTGGTTATTTATGGGATTTTGTCTATTCCACCTCAAAGTTATCAGGTCTAATTCTGTACCACAGGGAACTACATAGTCATCCCCCTACACTCTATGATGCCCACTGTCAGTCAGCGTGAGGTGTTTGAAAAGCCTCCAGAAGGTAGTGTATATATTTTGTTAAAGTCAACCGTGTGAAAAAATATGACATGATATGTGTTAAAAGAATCAATATGTCTATATAATTTTTTTCAAGAAAATGCAGATCTAATGAAATGCTTTTATATATTTGAAATTTTAACAAGCTGTTTGCAATTTTGCTTGCAGGTGTAAGGAAAATTGTTCTTGCCACTAATATTGCTGAGACTAGTATTACCATTGATGACATCGTGTATGTCATTGATGGTGGTCGTATCAAGATGAAGAATTATGACAAGGAAGCCAATGTGGTAACTTTGCTACCAGAATGGGTTACTCTTGCCAATGCCAGGCAGCGACGTGGGCGAGCAGGAAGGTGAGTACCAGAGGAGATTTTTAACAAATGATCAGGGAATATATATATATATATATATATATATATATATATATATATATATATATATATATATATATTATATATATATATATATATATAGTATGTCTATTTATCTCTTTCTGTCTCTATATATCTGTCTCTTTGTATTTATTTATGCATATCCCTTTCCTCATCATCTATGATTCCATGTTACCCTTGAAGGTTCACTATGCAAGGGATGGCCATGGCAGGAATACACTTAGCATACCCTGATCATTCTTAACGCCTTCATACTATTTCACATCATCCCTCCCACCTGTTCCCTTACACTGTTGTATTCCTTTTACACAGTAAATTGGGTCTTCCTTTGGGGGAGCATTCCCAGAAGGAACGAGGCATCAAACACTATAGATATATAGATGAATTTTCCTCACTTTGTCCTTCCTGCTGCTTTCCTTCTTAACCCTCCCCTTACTTTAATTTTTTAACCCATTCTTAAATAATAATTACAATTCCAGGTGACAAGTTTATATAGTATAATGTGTTTTGGAGGATACTTGATCACAACTCTTACCTACAACTTTATGGTAATGCAATAATATGACAATTTGGTGTGTAGAATTGGAATTACTATGTATTTCAACTTATATGATCACTATCCAACATTTTTAAGGAAAAAGGTTTAGTTTTTGAGCTTGCCTCGCTATAACTGACATCTCCTTAATGGGGCATGGGAAGAAGACTGGCCTGACAAGGGAAAGAGCTGAGCCCAACACAGCTGTTCAAGGATAATTTTCGAAGTTGTTTGGTACTCTGAGGAAATATTAACCAAAGCACCATAATGCATTGATTAAACATCATTCAAAAACTGGTTACCAGGAGATCTGTTTGACATTACTTGCCACCAAAGCATTATAAAATCCTGCCATTCCACTCATACCTACTTTGGCTCCAATGTTAGTGTTCTGTTTTCCATTGGCGCACATTGGTTGTATCAGCAGCAATTGTATCCTTTGAAATATATTTGTAATGACATGTTATATTCCTTTTGAATTTGTTGTCTCATAAGGTGACATATATGGTATGGTATAATATTCTCATCCCCAGAGTACAAGAGGGTGTGTGTTACCACCTGTACACCCGTGCCCGAGAGAGGCTGCTGGATGATTACCCATTACCTGAGATTCAGCGCACCCGACTGGAGGAGATTATTTTGCACATCAAAATTTTGAAGCTGGGTTCTGTGAGACCTTTCCTCTCCAAGGTCATGATGCCTCCTGATACCTCTGTAGTGGATATTTCCCTCCAGGTCAGCATCAATCACTAGTTTGTTTTTAGTTTGTATTGCCATGCACCCAGCCCACCCAGTGACTCAGTAGTCACAATTAGATACTGTATATAGGTAATTAGATACATATTGATGAGTATTGGGACTAAAAGGGTTCTTGGTCAAAGATATGTTTAGATTATGTTAGGATGTTAACATAATTACTTTTCATTAATTGGAGGTAGAGGCATGTTTTGCAGTCCCAGTTAGTGTTTGATATTAATTAGCCACTTTTCGTATTGCCGAGTAGGTAAATACATTTATGTACATAATATTTTGCAGACCATATTGGTATTATTAGTTTTAAAAAATGTTTTGTAAAATTGAAAGTACTTGTAACGGGAAAGTATTGACATAACTTTGTATTTCCAATTGACTTGTTAACTGCCAAAGCTAACCACCTTCCTTGACCTCACAAAAGGCATAGGCATTTTTATGGGTATTATTGAAGAAAAAAAGCAAGTCTTGTATGGTATCAAGTTAGTATTTGGGTTAATTTTTGGCAATGCCCGGAAACAATTACCCTTTATTCCATAGTCGAGTTAGATAATCTTATGATATCTTTGGATGACATGTGTGATGTCAGAACGAATATCACCTAATGATCATTCAAGGGAACTAGGAATGTAGCTTCATAATGTTTTATTGAAGCATTTCAGTCTTTTGCATTAATATGTGTTTAATTTTACCAGATGCTGCAAGCCATCAATGCATTGGACAGGGAAGACAATCTGACCCCACTTGGTTTCCATCTTGCTCGTCTGCCTCTGGATCCCCTTACTGGTCGCATGCTGCTCATGGGTGCCATATTCTCATGCATAGCACCGGTCCTCACTGTGGCTGCTTCCCTATCATTCAAGGATCCATTTATAGTTCCTTTGGTGAGTATCTTTTTCCTCCCTTCCTATTGCATAAATTGTCACATTTATCTGATCATTATTAATATTTGTTCTATTTAAATACATTTTAAAGAGTAAAGGATAAAGACTAGGCGTCTACATACATACATCCACATGCCTTCCCTCAGGTCTTTGCCCCTAAACCTCTTTATAATAACGGACTGATTCCCTCTACCACACTGCATCAGGGCCAGTCTTGCACCATAGTTGGTTTATTGTCCGTGTCAGGTCCTAACAGCAGAATTGGTTTGCTGATTTACTTCTGCCACATCAGATTAGATCCTTCCCCTTCCCCACATTTGACCCAATCGGCTCATCAGACCAGATGTGGTGGCACTTGTTGAGGCTGCATCTTCATTCTTGTATTTACAACTGCTCTCTATTCAACTCTGTCACACACAAGCATTCTTCCTTGCTTTACAGAGAGAGCAAATTCTTTTGTATTATGAGGCCAATATTCCTACTTCCAGCTTCATCATTGTCCTCTTGTACTACCAACGTTAGAAGCATCCAGGATAATGTCATAAAGGTGTATTATGATGTGACACCTTTTCTATGTTTAACTTCCTTTTTTCTTATCTTTTCTATGCAGGGAAAGGAACGCCAAGTGGATGAAATCAAACGCAAATTAAGCAAGGGAATGCGGAGTGACCACTTGATGCTGGTGAAAGTGTTTGAGGGATGGGAGCAAGCCTGTCAATACCGAGATGAGCGTAACTACTGTTGGGATAATTTTCTCTCCTCCTCCATACTCAATCAACTCAGGTAGGAAATTTATACTCAATGGACACAATGATAATTCTTTTCTGTGCAATATAAACATTAATTATATTCACTCATGTGTTATAGATGTATATTATAATTTTTTTTGTTGATGTAGTGATAGTGGCAGAGAAAGGAATTGCAACTTTACATTTACAGTATACAAATTATGAGGATGAAAAGATGGACTGTAATAGCAAATATATTCAGAAATTTCCATGGAGTTTGAAGAATAGACAGAAGCAAACAATATGGTGTTATCCAAAACTTTAAATATGCATATACATAGCCTTTTCCCTTTCTAATTCTCCTTACTCTTCACTAACCTTCCTTTGAACTTCTTTCCAAAACTATATTGTATTCTCATTGAATTTTTCACTCAGCTTCCTCCCAAAATTTGTAACATTTTCCCATATGCTCTCCTCTACCCATCTCACATCTCCTTTGTCTCACTTTTTCATATTGCCCTTCCCTCCCTCCTACCTGATACCCAATACTGTGCTCTAGCATGATAAACTTTGTGAATAGCATGTGAGTGTATGGATCACTGGTTCAACTATTTATTGCTTAAATTGGATGTCTGGAGTTTATTTGTTAAAAGATGATACCTACCTTGCCTATTTTGTTTCAGGAACATGCGGAAGCAGTTTATGGGTCTACTGCATGACCATGAGTTTGTCAACACACGTGATCCCAACGGATGTAAGGAAGGAGTAGAGAAATAATATTGTCTTCAATGTACAGTATCCCTAATGCTGCACAACATTTCACTTCTGGTGCTTTTGTTGTGAATGTACAATGCCTCAAAAAGACTAAATTCCTTCACTTATCTACTGCATACATTCCACACAACTATTCCTTCCTCCACATTGAACATTCATAGCCTGTCTTTCACTAAAAATCTCAAATGGATGTCTCATATCTCATAAATCAACTTCCATGAATTAGGGTGTTCTGTGTAATCTGTCATTCCCCTCCCCCCTTGCAGATACTAACTTTATACAGTATCCTTATGTCTAGAGTCTGCCAATCATTTGTGGACCTACCTACCATCCCACCGCCTCTGCACTAGACTTTCAACTTCATCTCGTTCTATTTTGTCCACCTTATTAATATGAGAATTGACTAGTATCTTTACTCTTGTCCCTTTTACTGGTGAACTCTGAACAAACTACCTCTTACTTTCACTTCCTCATATAAACTTAGACATAAAATCTAACCAGAGACACCTCATAACATCTCATTGTAAAAAAGAAAAAGTGTAATGAAATGTAATGTTTGATATACGTGGGTACTCAAGTCTCGTGTTATTTGAGTTTCACTCTTGTACTTGAGTTTTACCAATTTAGTTTGGTAAAATTCACATTTTATGTCACTGAAACAAACATGCATCTTTACCAAACAACCAATGCTAATTGCTCATTAGTTTCACATTATCTCACATGAGTTCCTGTGAACAAAGTAAATGTAAAACTTTAGTACTCTTTGTATATTATTATATTTAATTTGGATTTATGAACAAGATTTAAACATCTGTGTGAGACTAATTTCTTCTACAGCTGAAGTCAATCGTAACTCGGAGAACATTGCACTGGTGAGAGCCATCATCACTGCTGGCCTTTACCCCAATGTTGCAAGAATTATGCCCCAAGGAGGCAAACCAAAGCCTAACAAACCACTGAAGATTCAAACAGCACAGGAACGCAGAGTTACACTTCATCCTAAGTCAGTTAATGAGCAGGAAAGGGAATTTGACTATCCATGGCTCATGTACAGAGAGAAGATCAAATCAAGCAAGGTCTGTACTTTGCTGTGTGGGTGTGTGTGTGTGTGTGCGCGCGCGTGTGTGTGTGTGCGCGTGTGTGTGTGTGTGTGTGTGTGTGTGTGTGTGTGTGTGTGTGTGTGCGCGCGCGCGCGCGCGCGCTTTGTTATATCACTTCACTTCATTCTGATTTTTTTTTTTCTATGAATAGACTCATGCAATTTGAACTCCATAGAATTTACATACATATATCAGATTACTAATAATTGATACTATTTCAGGTGTTCCTTCATGATAGTTCAATGGTACCGGTACCGAACTATCCTCTTCTCTTCTTTGGGGAAAAATTGAATTACAATCCTTCAGAAGGTGTGATCAATGTGGATGGTTTTGTACGTGTCCGCAGCTCCCAGCATGTGGCCCACCTAGTGCAGGTCAGTTTGGGGACGGAGGTTCAAAAATGGTAATGAGTTATGATATTGCATTATTGTATCAGATCATGTTACTTTGCCTTCAATAATTGTTACTGTTGCAATTGAGAACAAATATGTAACCCTTACTATTACTTTTAAAAAAACATGTAAAAGTCTGTTACTATTATGTCTGTACACTTATAACATGATTATTTCTTCAAATAAGACTAGGTTATATTTTTCAGCAAAACAAACAATTTTGTAGATATATTGGTCCTAAAGGACTTTTAAAAAGATTGAAGATTTGTATCCCTGAATATGGATGAACAGTAATTTCAATCCAATGAATACTAAGCATGTATATGAGGTGCACCTATTCACATTATGAATAAATATATACATATGTCTTAAGCTACACCTTTAACATCATGAATCCACATCTTTAATCTTTACAGAATCTGAGGAATGAACTGGATCAACTACTAGAGTACAAAATTAGTCACCCCGGTATCACACGATGGGACCGAAACAGCAAGGAGGGCATGCTCCTCCATACCATAGTTGACCTCATCAACAGCGAACGAGGGACCTCACAGGACAGCTGCTATTATGACTCTGATGATCAGGATGATGATGGGTGTTGAGTGTGGAAGGCTCAACAGGCACCACCACCATCACTATGTACAAGATATTACTGTGAAGATTTATTATCAATGTTTTAATTTATTATATTTTTTTCTTCATACAGCTCTCCTTCTCTTAAAGAAATGGGATGGCATATAACATAGTGTTTATAGAAGATATAATATGAAATTCAGTAAAGATCTGAATCACAAAACAATTATTGTTTCCTTTATCAATATACACTCAAACATTACAGATCCAGATTTCACAAAGATGTTCAGTGTTCGATTGGACCAATCGAACACTGGCTAACCAACTATATATATATATATATATATATATATATATATATATATATATATATATATATATATATATATATATATATATATATATATATATATATATATATATATATATATATATATATATATATATATATATATATATATATATATATATATATATATATATATATATATATATATATATATATATATATATATATATATATATATATATATATATATATATATATATATATATATATATAAGAGAGAGAGAGAGAGAGAGGAAAAAAAATTGTTTGTGCTCGCAGGAACTCATCATACATCATCTATGACTACCATGAGTAGGAGTGTAATGAATATTCCTAATACAAAATAAAAAAAGTTAAGATATTGTCTCCTGTAACAAAATACACTTTACTCTAATAATATAACAACATAATTATGTGGTCTTCTAGTTAGCCAATCAGAAACCATCGAACAAAATCCACCAATCACGGGACGCCATGTGGAGGTGAAGCAGGCAGTAGGACGGTCACTAGGGCAGTCAGCGAGGCAAAGCGAGTGTGGTCGGAGGCGTCAAGGTTGTCAGTCTTTATAGCTTAGTGTTTTAGTGGAGTCTGGCGTGCCGGGGACATAGAACACTAAGGGAAGGATGAAGATGGACGTCCCACCTCCCTTCACCCTTCACTTGCTTCCTTCCTTCCTTCCTCTTCAGCCACGAGCTTCAGTAAGTGTTGTGTGTACAGTTCATATTCTCTCCTCACACTCGCCCTGTCGACGTGGTAAGGCGACAGCTTTCCATCTGTTTGTATTTTGATATTAGACATTCTAGGTATTCGTGTATGTGTATACTGTACGTGTGTATTTGTGTATGGTCATGCATATATAGTTGTTAAAGATTATTTGTTGTAAAAGCCGATAAATCAATTTTCGTAGCAAATTTAGCAAACTGGCAACTGACGTAGGTGACACTTAAGTGTTTTGCTTCGTGGATTCGAAACAGTGCCTCACACATCAAGGTTGTTTATTATTCTGCATCATATGGCGCAGTTTGATTGGGGATTTTATTAATTGGTTTGGTATTATTTTACATCTTCACCACAATGCTTTATAAAATTCAGGTTATATTTTAGCATTACCTGATGCATTTTGAGGTTTTCTTCAATAACATTTCCGTCACAAATTCATAGTTTGTGAGATATTCAATGTTTTTTTGTGAGACCTTATCTTCGAAAAATAAAGTTTAGTTTTGTTTGAACAAGGTTCTGTTATTTGTCCAATGTAGGTTATGTTATGTTAAGTTAATATAGAAGCTATCAAATGTTCTCTATGACCAAAAGTAGGGAGTTGGACGAGGTGCAGTACGAAGATGGAGACGTAAACAAACGCCATTATGGTGAAGATGTAAAATTTTACCATTACATCTTCACTAGAATACTCAAGAAAATTGAGTTATATTTTTGGGAGGGTTGGTACGCCTGGCTGTTGTTAATGTTAAGTTCATGATGGTCTGGGAGTTGGTACGCCTGGCTGTTGCTGGTTTGCTCTGCTCGAAACACTTTGATTGCTTCAGAAGTTTCTTCCTGTGGTGTGTGAGACAGGTTACGTAAAGGCACGGAACACAGGACTGCCGCTATATATTTGTTCCTTGTAAACAAAACTTTAATATGATGGATTTAAGAATAACTTATCATTAAATAAAAAGAAAATTAAATGTTATTCAATATAAGTATTATATAAAACGATGCTGAGAGCATCTCCGAAATCAGGGATCTGCGACGGAAATGTAGTGAGTAAAACCTACTTAGAATCTATCTAGTAATGGGGAAAAATCTCTCAAGCCCATTATTGTGAAGAAGTAAAATAATACCGATTATTTCCCGACACAATTATGTTGGCGATAATTTGACGATTCCTTGGTAGAAATAAACTTGGAAGAAATAAATGACAAGAAAGTGGGCGAAATAACCGAAATTACTTGTCTTACTCAACCACCTAAGGATCCAATCATAATTGTTGAATGGTGGATAGGTGGTGGTGATGGTGGTGTTGAAAAGGTGGTGTGGTGTGGAGTGAGGTAGATATGTGACTTCACCAGGGCAGGACTTTCTTTCAAAGTATTTGGTCACAACTCCTCCTTGCCTACGTATATTTCGTGTTCTGATAGTTATCGTACCCTTGGCAGTGTCAGGACCGTAAAGTTAGTAGGCAGCAACGTAACTCATTCTCTGTATACACATGTTCCGACGCCCCTGCCAATATCTGTCAGCGGGTGCTGTCAAAGCTTAACTTGCTGTGTGTTTTGTTATTAGTCGTGGCCTGTCAGAGTCAGTCAATCATAATCCTGAACTCCGTAGGTTGGGACGACCATTATCCCCCATGTGTTGGCCAATATCTGAACACATCAGTGGAAACGCAAATGTTTCTTAACTTTCCATTTAAATGAGAATTGGTATCTATACATATTTATACCTTTCACAAGAGGGGACCGCTCCCCTCGCCCCCTTTACTATATCATGAGAGAGAGAGAGAGAGAGAGAGAGAGAGAGAGAGAGAGAGAGAGAGAGAGAGAGAGAGAGAGAGAGAGAGAGAGAGAGAGAGAGAGAGAGAGAGACAAAAAAAAAAAAAAAAAAAAAAGAGAAGACTTGTGAGTGGTTGGTGTGGTTTGAAAACTCAACGCTGATTCGCTACAACCTCCACACAAGGATTAGGTTGTAACGCTGGCTCGTGGCGTGCAAAGTAGAGCTTTGTGAAAGGGTACCAACATATACCCTCCACCTTGCACCCTAGTCACCCATTCTAAGGTCAGGTTACTTTTTTTCCGGGCGGACACTCCAATTTCCCGACCAATTTATTCTTTATTTAATCTATTTTTCATTTTATTTATTTATTTTTTTCTATTTTTGTGAGCCTGCATCGAGTTTTCCCAATTTTCTGCTGACAGCACCTTCATACCTAATCCATGATTCAATTTTCCGCCTTCATCTTTTTTTCACAACCTTTGTCGTCCTCCTCCTCCTCCTCCTCCTCCTCCTCCTCCTCCTCCTCCTCCTCCTCTTCTGCCTCCTCCCAACCATCATCAACATTACGCTTTGCTAACAATGCTATTATGACTCCGACATTAACGGCGCAAGTCATGATAAACATTCCTCTGTGTGTGTGTGTGTGTGTGTGTGTGTGTGTGTGTGTGTGTGTGTGTGTGTGTGTGTGTGTGTGTGTGTGTGTGTGTGTGTGTGTGTATGTGTGCGTGTGTATGTGTGCGTGTGTATGTGTGCGTGTGCGTGTGCGTGTGCGTGTGTGTGTACTAGTTTGTGTCAAATTTTCGTTGTACCTTCTCGTTTGTTTATATTTTTTCGAACAATAATGTTTTCCCTTGTTAGCAACTTCTTTTTCTCTTATATATTTTGTATGAGTGTGTGTGTGTGTGTGTGTGTGTGTGTCTGTGTGTGTGTGTGTGTGTGTGTGTGTGTGTGTGTGTGTGTGTGTGTGTGTGTGTGTGTGTGTGTGTGTGATTGATGGCTGAATTGAATACTATGAACACTGAGTAGCTATATAGATAGTTTCATGTAAGCACATTGCGTAACTTACAATAACATTCTTAACAATCTTATTACACTTAACGTTTATTTGTAATAGCCATTTTCTGTTCGCGGTAAATACGACTCGATATGCATGATACCATATGTATTCAAGACGTGATTTCCTTTTGCTTTACAAATTTTACTGAGTGAGGGAAGATGGGGAAGGATAAAGCAGAAATATCTAATCTATCCACCGTTTTGACTAATGTGTTCTTCAGAGAGAAATAAAACTTAGCCTGTGTTCCTTCTCACCACCACTCACCTATCATAATATATTTCATTATTCACTTTTTTTTTTTTATTATTTCACTAAGCTAAGTTGATGCAGGCGAAAATGTAATATTCAGTCGTGTTCTTTTATTTGTATATTGATTGACTATTATGCTAATCAACTTCTTCATATACTACATAGTCATTAGAAGTATATACTGATGTTCCTTGCCATAACAGATGTATAGAAAGAAAGTCTTGTTAGGGAGAACGTGATCATTTGCATATTAATGGAAGTGCACCATTTTTTTTTTTTTTTTTTTTTTTTTTTTCGTAAGGGAAAAAAACCAGGATGAAAAAAAAGTACTAAATACCTTGTGATGAATATAGGGTAAAAGGAAATTGTGCTAGATATATATATATGATGTTTTTTTCTTCTTCATAACTCGAGTCCCATGTGTGATCCTGTGTAATTAGCGTAATGACGCACGTTGCCTGCGCCCTTTTCCTAATGTGAATAAAAATTAGGCAAATATTACTGGACTGAAGAGTGGATGGAAAAAAAAAACTGGAAAGGAAAAGAGAGAGAGAGAGAGAGAGAGAGAGAGAGAGAGAGAGAGAGAGAGAGAGAGAGAGAGAGAGAGAGAGAGAGAGGCCAACAAAATACTAAAGTTATTTTATCACCACCAAAAATTTCCTTAATAAGATTTTCTACGTTTTTTCCCTCCCAATCTTTTCCTTTAGGTTTTTTCTTCTCCATTCCCTGACTATCTGTCTACAATAACCCTGCAACTTCACTAACTTTCTTTCTTTTTCTTTCTTCTTTCTCCCTGAATTCTCTATCTCGTAATATCCAACAGTCTCTCTCTCTCTCTCTCTCTCTCTCTCTCTCTCTCTCTCTCTCTCTCTCTCTCTCTCTCTCTCTCTCTCTCTCTCTCTCTCTCTCTCTCAGTTCTTAACCTTGTATTCACTTTATTCACGCCTTTCCTTCTCTTTTTACCTCCAGCCATTATCTCCCTTCCTCACATCCTCTCTCTTCCTCCTTTCCACGTAGATAACTGGCTCTCCATCGTGAAATATTAACACTGCATTATTTTTTCTTCTTTCCTCTCTTCCTTACCTTCCCTCATCTGTCCTCCCTGAAAAAGTTGACCGGTATCTTCCCCTCCATTATCA
>JAXIVD010000709.1:30000-42500 GCA_036785275.1 Cancer borealis | reverse complement strand
GTGCAT
Source organism: Cancer borealis (assembly GCA_036785275.1). Lineage (NCBI taxonomy): Eukaryota > Metazoa > Arthropoda > Malacostraca > Decapoda > Cancridae > Cancer > Cancer borealis. Next base: position 42,494 of record JAXIVD010000709.1, on the reverse strand, counting down.
GTCAATAAGCCCGTGACGTGATCTGAGTGTTTCACCGAGAAGGGAGAATCTATCGTGACTAGCATATCAGACAAGAAGACACTCATCTGTGGTACACGTGTAAGGTTAGTTGTATACACTCTCCAGGCTTCGTTACGGTACATCCTCAACATTGCCAGAATAGTGAAAAATACACCCCAGCACTTCCCTCCATCCCTATCTACCAGTTCTCAGAGACAGCCATTCTTGCCCCTTCCTTTTGGTGCGTCGTTCTTTATGCATAGCAAGGCAATACAACCTTTCAGCCTCATACCCAAGGCAAGAGGTTTTCTGATACTGCCTGAAGCCACGTTGCTAGTCAGCGAATAACGTATGCACCCACGCACACTCCTTAATTTTTTCCAGCCTCCACCCGCCTCCACCCGCCTCTATCGCCTACCCCATCCTCTCCTTCCTTCCTTTCATCTCTTTCCTGTTCCCTGCGCGCCAAGAATATTTTGCTTCGCTTGTAGGATGATGGCTTTTCCGTTGCTTTTCATGATATGAGCTCACTCGACTTTATTGATAATAATATAATCTTTATGAGCATTACCACCACCGGCAGGAGAAGCAGCAGCAGCATTTTGCCGCAAGATTATAAACTTTGAGGAAACTCATAAGCTGCCTGTTTTTTTTTTTTATTGTTTTCATCATACACACATGTTTTTATTATGAATTGAAGTCTCTTGATGCTTTCTACCTCACTTACTTCGTTGCACTTGCACTGGTAACTTACTTTGCATACATAATACATACTTATAACACATAATTGCAAACTACACCCACCAAATGCAGCAACCACTAACCAAAATGCTACAGACATCCTGAAGTGGAAAAATAATCCGAGCAACGGGTGGAGGAGAAAGAGGGAAGGGCGGGATGGCACAGCGGAGTGATGGTAATGTCATTTGTCAGCTGGTTTATATTGCTGTATCCTGATTGGTCCATCTGTCAGGTGATTGGCTGCGTCAACACTTGATTGCCTTGCACGTCACGTTAGGGAATTAAGGCAATGATTGTCCCTTAGCGTCCTGTCCACCAGCCAGACTCCAGAAAGCGTTCTTGTAACTCAATGTCTTGTAACTCTCCGCCTGCACTGGCTCTGTCTGTCTGCGTCTGTATTTGAGCGTAATTTCCTGTTACGTAAGTGTTATAATGTTCGCTTCGATTCCTTTTGTTCTTATGCTATTAGTTTTTTGTTTTAATGTTTGTGCTTATATGTTCTTTTCACTCCTTAGCCCCTCTTCCTACCTTACCCTACCCTACCCTACCCTACCCTACCCTTCCCTCCCATCTCCCTTCCTTAAATCGGGGTTATGTTTGATTGAATTACGTGGAGCTGCATCCGATCATGGTATAGAAAGGAAGGGGAAGGTAGAGGAAGGGAAGGGTAAAGGAATGGGAAGGTAGAGGAAGGGAAGGGTAAAGGAATAGGAAGGGAAAAGGTAGAGATGTGAGAAGAAAAAAGATTGATGGAAGAAAAGTATGGATGATATGGAAAAATATTCATAAAAATGTTGCCAGTATTATTGTTTTCATCACACTATCATCACCATCATCACCATCATCATCATCATCATCATCATTATTATCATCATCATCATTATTATCATCATCACATCACTATCATCAATACCATCATCATTGTGATAATTAAATATAAATATCATAACTGCAATGCTCTTGTTTTATTCATTGATTTCCAAGAGTCATTAATGCCGTCCATTTGGCAGACCTTCAACATCACACACACACACACACACACACACACACACACACACACACACACACACACACACACACACACACACACACACACACACACTATGGTACTAAGGGAGGGATGGGTTGATGGGGAGGAGCCTTCTACTGTACTATCCTTGCCCTCATCCTATTAAGTTAGATTAGAGCCAGTAAACAGTCTAATAACCACCTGTTTATTTGTTACCGTTTGTTTATTCCATTACAGTCCTATATCTTCTTCCTCCTTCTACTCTTCCACATCATCCTCTTCATATCCTACACTTATTAGGTATCTTATCTTAATATTCTTATGGCTGAACATTTTTACATTTCCTCCTTCCAATCTTTAACATACAACTATATGTCTTCAGTCACTCCTTCTTTGCCCTTATTCAATGGTTCTTTCCGTCTATCTATACACGATTTTTCCATCTTTCGCCATCTTATTTAGTCTGGGTTTTCGTTCCATGGCGTGCTGTTGTTCTCTTCTTCAACAGGATCTTCAACCACCGCTATCACATCTTCTGTCGCTCCTTTCCGAGACACCAACACCAATTGCATTCTCAAGTTTTGTGTTTGTGACGAAGATGCATTTTTGACTTGAGTGATTTCATTCATGTTGACAGAGAAATGTGTTGTTCCTATTAGATTTACGGTGAAATTTCAGAAGTGCGTAATAATAATAACTCATGAATATCAACATAGACGTCTTGTTAAGTGATTATCAAGTGTTTTAAGGCGTTGTGTGTAATAAGTAGGAGTGAGAGAATGATAAGATAAGTGGGAGACGAGAACAGGGAGACAAGATTCAAGAGATACAATAACAAGGCGAGGCTGTGATAGGGATTTAAAGGGGGAAGGATAGCAGAGATGGACAGAGGGATGGGAAGAAAAGCCGGAGGGAAGGGTGGCCTTAAGGAAAAAATGTAAGGAGGAATGCATGTCAACACGCTTTCCAGCTTCCCCGTCTCCTCCTCCTCCTCCTCCTCCTCCTCCTCCTCCTCCTCCTCCTCCTCCTCCTCCTCCTCCTCCTCCTCCTCCTCTTCCTCCTCCTCTTCCTCCTCCTCTTCTGACACCACCACCAGCAATGTCTTCCGGTCACTAACGTTATATTTCACTTACTTTAGCTTTTCTTATATTTTCGTTCTCTTTATGATCACAATATTATTTTTTTTCTTGGTTTTCCTTTTTTTATTTTCATCTAATTCTTCCCTTCCTTCATTTGTTTCTTTTTTTATTCTCTCTCTCTCTCTCTCTCTCTCTCTCTCTCTCTCTCTCTCTCTCTCTCTCTCTCTCTCTCTCTCTCTCTCTCTCTCTCTCTCTCTCTCTCTCTCTCTCTCTCTCTCTCTCTCTCTCATTCTTCGTTATCATATTTTCCCTTCTTTTTTTTTTTTGTTTTATTAAATTGTCCCTCTGTTCTTTTTTTTTCTTTGTCTTTTCTTCCCTTTCTTCTTTATTCTCTTAATCTTTGTTGCTATGTCTTTCTATGTCATGTTTACGTTCTATCTTTATCTCTTCTTCGTGTTTTCTTGTTTCCAGAGCCATTCATCACTTCTTTTTTTCTTTTTTCTGGCACCTTTTTTTTTTTGCCATTTTATTTTCTCCTCTTTCTTTTCCTTTTATTTCTACTTTTTTGACTCGTACTTTTCATCTCTCTTTCTCTTCCTCTTTATCATATTCTACCTCCTTACTTATCCTTATTTTCCATTTTGCTTTTTTCGCATCCATTTTATATTCCTTATCCCAGTTTTCTTCCTCTTCCTGCAAAAGGTCTTCATTATGGTTCTTCTTCAGCTTCTCCTGCTCTTCCTCTTCTTCTTTCTCCTCCTCTTCCTCCTCCTCTTCCTCCCCTAATGTTTTCAACAAGCGTAATATTTTGACTCTTCTCTTAACTCGACTCAGTTCACACACTCTTCTTTTGTCACCGCTTGTAGGACTTAATTAACTCTCTCTCTCTCTCTCTCTCTCTCTCTCTCTCTCTCTCTCTCTCTCTCTCTCTCTCTCTCTCTCTCTCTCTCTCTCTCTCTCTGTGTACAGGATCCATTTTTCTTCATTTTAAAGAGAATTCTACACTTCCTCGCCGTTTCCTCGTAAATCTTTGGACGAATCAAACGGGATATTATTTTTCATTTGATTTATGGACGCACACTGGCCGTGGGGAAGGTGTGTGTGTGTGTGTGTGTGTGTGTGTGTGTGTGTGTGTGCGTGTGCGTGTGTGTGTGCGTGTGCGTGTGTGTGTGTTTCTAAATTTTGTGGGAAAAATGCAAATGATTATTCCTACTTTATTTACGTTTTTTTTCTTATGTTTGCCTCAACACATGAATATACTTCAAAAAACAAGATTAAATAATTGCATTGATATAAGTAGCATTAATATAAACATTAATAGAAGTAGCTGTAGTTATTTTTTATTTATTGTTTTTTTATGCTATCGGGAAACCGGCTAAAGGCAATAAAAAAACGTAATAAAAAAGACTCACTTGTGATTACCGATTCCATAAAGAGGAAAAAGTAATAAAATGGGAGACCAAATTAGGGTTGAATAAGAGTCTTGATACTCCTCACTCAAATGAGTTCTAGTCGTAGGAAGGTGGACATACATATTCAGGTAGAGAGTTTCAGAGTTGATCAGTAGTTTCATGAAGCCGAGCAGCACCTGAGTGTTATGTATCGTTACGTCTTTCTAAGCTTCACCAATCTTTCAACGAGTGGCCAAAACCAATCTGTTCTTGGTGATGAATGACTCCCGTGAATCAATGTCACTAGGGAATGCATTGTATTTAGGGTTCTGTCGCTCTTTTGGAAATGAAGACCAATCGACAAGGGAAGTGTTTCCTTAATGGTTAACACACAAAAGAAGAAACAAAAAGGAAAAAAGGAAAAAATCTCACCGTGTCAAGTTATCATCAGACTCACTCGCTCACTACCTTGGTGTACAATATCAAGTTAGATGAGGCAGTGAGAGGGTAACATGTACTTTAAAATGATGACGTAAAAGAATACACATCATCACTAAGGTCCTTTCTACGTGACTCCAAGATTATCATATATTTCGTTGTCTATATCGTTTTGTGACGTGATAAAACTTACAAAATTATCATATGGAAACTTAAACCATCTTCTATTTCTTTCCACAGACTAACTGACGCTAACCATCACCATCACACCTCATGTGTGTTGCTACTCAGCCATCATGATCCACAGCGTTTGTGTAAGGTTAGTTTGTGCCTCTTGTGTTATAAATGATGTTATACTACCACAATCACCACCACTCTTCCTCATCCTACTACTACTACCATTACTTTTCTTCACCTTTACTATTTTTTTCTAGGCTTAGATGGAGGCTTCCTTTAGGTCAGGAGTCAGCAACTTTTTCAGTGCGAGGGCTAGAGAAAGCTTCTAGGAGTAGCCTGCGGGCCGGAGTGCCAAAAAGAATCCAAAAGTGACAGCGTACAAAGTTTTTATAGAAAAGCAGGAAAACCAATGACTAGATTACATGAAATCTATTGAAAAACACGTAGATTTTACCTTTCTTCATCCATCCGTCGGGAAAACGTGAACAATAAGATTGGAGTCTTCTTCCTTCTGCCTTCCACAGAGGGAACACGGATGTGATCTGCCAGGCATTGTCAGTCTAGTAGTCCACGTGTCCCAGATCCATGTAAACAAACAGACTTGGTCTTTGTCCTGGTGTCGATGTTACAGTAGAGAATAGAGCCATCTAGTGAGTTGACGCCGCACTTTTATGGACAGCTGCTCACAGAAATCGGTTCGGCTTTACTGTCTTTCCTTTATAGTCTTTGGGACAGGAAGGGCATGGCCAAGTGTATGGAATTTTGTCAAATAATTGGCAATGTCCAAAATCCCTCAAATACCCTGATGTCACTATACTGTCGACTGGGTCTTACTGTTGTTCTCTGCCAAGACTGGAAGGTGGCAGCTCGCTAGGTCACTCTAAATTCCTTAGAATCGAGAAAGCTTTTTCAGGGCCTTGTTTACTTCCAGAGTCAGCAATGGCGGATCCGATCAGAATGATTTCAATTAAGTATAGGGAGGAAATTAGGAGACATGGGAAGGAAGGTAAGAGAAGGGTTGGGAAGAAGATTGTATTTCCTGCTAGATTTCAATATGTCCTACTAGTTTTTTGTATATTAGAAAGTCTACTCCATGTTCTTTCTTGTCTTTCTGTCTCCTGCAGAAAAAACGTGACTATTATATAATTATACAAATTCATCTGAGTTTCCAGTGTGTGAGTAAAATTATCCTTCTATTACCTGTTCGATGAATGACGTGTCCTACCTTATGTCTATTTTTATATTTCAATTGTAGTCAAAATGTGTTCAACTTTGGTCTGTTCTCAAACCCACGATGTTCTCTTCCTATCTCTCCATGATATATTTAGCATTGTTCTCTTCATTCCCCTTTGGTACTTTGAACTTTTCATTCCAGAACTTTCATATGACTGCAGGTTTTTAATCCATATATTAGAGATAAGGTAGAATGCACTGATTATATATATAATTAACCTTTCTGCTAACTAATAATAAGAGATTACTTTTCATAACACTGTTTTGCTTAAGAAAAACATTCCATTCTATCTCTATTCTTCGCTTAATTTATTTCACATTATCGAACAAACAATTGTCAGCCTCTGCTTCACACTGATATAATTAATTAATGCCTGCCTGCCGCGTCAACCTTCAATCATTTGTCTCCGGGACGAAGATACTTCACACTTGTGACTTATAAAAAATAGGCATTGTAAAACATTAAGAAAATAGTAAATTACAGTTAAATGATTAGTTAGAGAGTAATGTAATATAAAAGCGAAAGGATTGCCAAACGGAGACGAAACTGGAACTGGGCGTGTGATGAGAGAGTGATGTGTTGGCTGGTTGTGATGTGATGGGTGATCACTGGTGCTGGGGGAAGCAGCAGTGATGTGTTGGCTGGTTGTGATGTGATGGGTGATCACTGGTGCTGGGGGAAGCAGCAGTGATGTGTTGGCTGGTTGTGATGTGATGGGTGATCACTGGTGCTGGGGGAAGCAGCAGTGATGTGTTGGCTGGTTGTGATGTGATGGGTGATCACTGGTGCTGGGGGAAGCAGCAGTGATGTGTTGGCTGGTTGTGATGTGATGGGTGATCACTGATGCTGGGGGAAGCAGCAGTGATGTGTTGGCTGGTTGTGATGGGTGATCACTGATGCTGGGGGAAGCAGCAGTGATGCGTTGGCTGGTTGTGATGTGATGGGTGATCACTGGTGCTGTGGGAAGCAGTAGTGATGTGTTGGCTGGTTGTGATGTGATGGGTGATCACTGGTGCTGGGGGAAGCAGCAGTGATGTGTTGGCTGGTTGTGATGTGATGGGTGATCACTGATGCTGGGGGAAGCAACAGTGATGTGGAGTCTGGTTGTGATGGATGATCACTGGTGCTGGGGGAAACAGCAGTGATGTGCTGGCTGGTTGTGATGTGATGGGTGATCACTGATGCTGGGGGAAGCAGCAGTGATGTGTTGGCTGGTTGTGATGTGATGGGTGATCACTGGTGCTGGGGGAAACAGCAGTGATGTGTTGGCTGGTTGTGATGGGTGATCACTGGTGCTGGGGGAAGCAGCAGTGATGTGTTGGCTGGTTGTGATGTGATGGGTGATCACTGGTGCTGGGGGAAGCAGCAGTGATGTGTTGGCTGGTTGTGATGGGTGATCACTGGTGCTGGGGGAAGCAACAGTGATGTGGAGTCTGGTTGTGATGGGTGATCACTGGTGCTGGGGGAAGCAGCAGTGATGTGTTGGCTGGTTGTGATGTGATGGGTGATCACTGATGCTGGGGGAAGCAACAGTGATGTGTTGGCTGGTTGTGATGTGATGGGTGATCACTGATGCTGGGGGAAGCAACAGTGATGTGTTGGCTGGTTGTGATGTGATGGGTGATCACTGATGCTGGGGGAAGCAACAGTGATGTGGAGTCTGGTTGTGATGGGTGATCACTGGTGCTGGGGGAAGCAACAGTGATGTGTTGGCTGGTTGTGATGTGATGGGTGATCACTGATGCTGGGGGAAGCAACAGTGATGTGGAGTCTGGTTGTGATGGGTGATCACTGGTGCTGGGGGAAGCAGCAGTGATGTGTTGGCTGGTTGTGATGGGTGATCACTGGTGCTGGGGGAAGCAGCAGTGATGTGTTGGCTGGTTGTGATGGGTGATCACTGGTGCTGGGGGAAGCAGCAGTGATGTGTTGGCTGGTTGTGATGGGTGATCACTGATGCTGGGGGAAGCAACAGTGATGTGTTGGCTGGTTGTGATGTGATGGGTGATCACTGATGCTGGGGGAAGCAACAGTGATGTGTTGGCTGGTTGTGATGTGATGGGTGATCACTGATGCTGGGGGAAGCAACAGTGATGTGGAGTCTGGTTGTGATGGGTGATCACTGGTGCTGGGGGAAGCAACAGTGATGTGTTGGCTGGTTGTGATGTGATGGGTGATCACTGATGCTGGGGGAAGCAACAGTGATGTGGAGTCTGGTTGTGATGGGTGATCACTGGTGCTGGGGGAAGCAGCAGTGATGTGTTGGCTGGTTGTGATGGGTGATCACTGGTGCTGGGGGAAGCAGCAGTGATGTGTTGGCTGGTTGTGATGTGATGGGTGATCACTGATGCTGGGGGAAGCAACAGTGATGTGGAGTCTGGTTGTGATGGGTGATCACTGGTGCTGGGGGAAGCAGCAGTGATGTGTTGGCTGGTTGTGATGTGATGGGTGATCACTGATGCTGGGGGAAGCAACAGTGATGTGGAGTCTGGTTGTGATGGGTGATCACTGGTGCTGGGGGAAGCAGCAGTGATGTGATGTTGGGGTTGGGTGATTGGAGTCACAAGTTGGTGTTGTGTGATGGGAGTCACAAGTTGGTGTTGGGTGATGGGAGTCACAAGTTGGTGTTGTGTGATGGGAGTCACAAGTTGGTGTCGGGTGATGGGAGTCACAAGTTGGTGTTGTGTGATGGGAGTCACAAGTTGGTGTTGTGTGATGGGAGTCACAAGTTGGTGTCGGGTGATGGGAGTCACAAGTTGGTGTCGGGTGATGGGAGTCACAAGTTGGTGTCGGGTGATGGGAGTCACAAGTTGGTGTCGGGTGATGGGAGTCACAAGTTGGTGTCGGGTGATGGGAGTCACAAGTTGGTGTCGGGTGATGGGAGTCACAAGTTGGTGTCGGGTGATGGGAGTCACAAGTTGGTGTCGGGTGATGGGAGTCACAAGTTGGTGTCGGGTGATGGGAGTCACAAGTTGGTGTCGGGTGATGGGAGTCACAAGTTGGTGTCGGGTGATGGGAGTCACAAGTTGGTGTCGGGTGATGGGAGTCACAAGTTGGTGTTGGGTGATGGGAGTCACAAGTTGGTGTCGGGTGATGGGAGTCACAAGTTGGTGTCGGGTGATGGGAGTCACAAGTTGGTGTCGGGTGATGGGAGTCACAAGTTGGTGTCGGGTGATGGGAGTCACAAGTTGGTGTTGGGTGATGGGAGTCACAAGTTGGTGTTGGGTGATGGGAGTCACAAGTTGGTGTCGGGTGATGGGAGTCACAAGTTGGTGTCGGGTGATGGGAGTCACAAGTTGGTGTCGGGTGATGGGAGTCACAAGTTGGTGTCGGGTGATGGGAGTCACAAGTTGGTGTTGGGTGATGGGAGTCACAAGTTGGTGTCGGGTGATGGGAGTCACAAGTTGGTGTCGGGTGATGGGAGTCACAAGTTGGTGTCGGGTGATGGGAGTCACAAGTTGGTGTCGGGTGATGGGAGTCACAAGTTGGTGTCGGGTGATGGGAGTCACAAGTTGGTGTTGTGTGATGGGAGTCACAAGTTGGTGTTGGGTGATGGGAGTCACAAGTTGGTGTTGGGTGATGGGAGTCACAAGTTGGTGTCGGGTGATGGGAGTCACAAGTTGGTGTCGGGTGATGGGAGTCACAAGTTGGTGTTGGGTGATGGGAGTCACAAGTTGGTGTTGGGTGATGGGAGTCACAAGTTGGTGTTGGGTGATGGGAGTCACAAGTTGGTGTCGGGTGATGGGAGTCACAAGTTGGTGTTGGGTGATGGGAGTCACAAGTTGGTGTTGGGTGATGGGAGTCACAAGTTGGTGTTGTGTGATGGGAGTCACAAGTTGGTGTCGGGTGATGGGAGTCACAAGTTGGTGTTGGGTGATGGGAGTCACAAGTTGGTGTTGGGTGATGGGAGTCACAAGTTGGTGTTGGGTGATGGGAGTCACAAGTTGGTGTTGGGTGATGGGAGTCACAAGTTGGTGTTGGGTGATGGGAGTCACACGTTGGTGTTGGGTGATGGGAGTCACAAGTTGGTGTCGGGTGATGGGAGTCACAAGTTGGTGTTGGGTGATGGGAGTCACAAGTTGGTGTTGGGTGATGGGAGTCACAAGTTGGTGTTGGGTGATGGGAGTCACAAGTTGGTGTCGGGTGATGGGAGTCACAAGTTGGTGTTGGGTGATGGGAGTCACAAGTTGGTGTTGGGTGATGGGAGTCACACGTTGGTGTTGGGTGATGGGAGTCACAAGTTGGTGTCGGGTGATGGGAGTCACAAGTTGGGTTTTGGTGTCGCAAGTGTTGATGTTGAATGTTGGGAATCGTGGGAATTTGATTGTGAAAACAGAATGCAGGGGAGACGGTTGGACGACCTTGAAGAGGCATTGAAGACCGAGGTGGTGAAGGAGGCCTCGAGGTCGCTCTTCAGACCGTCCTCCACCTCCACCTCCACCTCAAACTGTTTCACGAGAGAAACTGAATCCAATTTTTTAATGAAAATAATTACCAATGTAAGGAAAAGAGGATGGTGAGATAGATGTGTGTTCCAGGATGAAGACTGATGGAGATAAGGGTTAACGAGGGCTGTGTTGCCCGCTTTATGTTTCCTACCTCCTGGTAATACCCAAACTGTAAGTAACACACACACACACACACACACACACACACACACACACACACACACACACACACACACACACACACACACACACACACACAGTGAACAAATCAAACCATGCATCCATCATCACGCGATTACCTTTACAATCTCATCCTTTTTAACACTTCCTATGATATATCGATAAGGAAACGAGTATTAGAAGGCCGTGGAGAGAACTGAAGATTGTGGAAGGGAAGGAAGAAGGAAGGAAGAAAGGGAGGGAGGGAAGGAAGGGAAGGGAGATCATGTACCCCACCCCACACCCTCTAAAAAACATTAGAGGTATCGGTGAAAGGCGGAAAGAAAACAGAGAAGGTTGAGTAGAAACGTGAAAGTCCAATTAGTAGTTTTTACAGAGACAAACCCAAGAATAGAATACTGTTATACTAGACATAATTTTCGCCTCTTCACCGTCCTTGCAACAGTCACACAACTATTTTTCTTCCTTGTACTTAACACACAGAAAATAAGACTTACTTTAGGAAGGACGAGGAGAAAATAGATGATTGGAGATGAGAAGGAAGGAGTAGAGGATATTTGGGTGAAGTGCATTGCTCTCTACTCTTCCCTCTGTCTCCCTGCCTCCTTGTCAATTTTACTGGCCCCCTCCCCCCCTTCCGTGGATGCGCCCTGTCTAGAGTGGCGGAAACAGTACCGTCTAAATTTTAGACGGTACTGTTTCCGCCCGTTAATAGGGAAGGTTTTAGATTTTTTATAGTGAAGCCTCGTATTTCTTCGTTTTCTTTTGTTGTTGAGAGAGAGGCTACATGCTGCCGCAGTTCTCAATGCATACAACTTTGCAAATTTGTTGAGGATAGTATTATGGCAGTAATTGGGTGATCTTTAGCCACTCGGCGGTAATACCAAAGAAAAGTGGCCACAGGATATCAAGACTCCAACTCGGGTTTCTAGGTTTGGATGATGGAAAACTGATGAACAAACACAGTTACAGGTATTAATATAGACAAGACTGAACGATGCATTGAGATTTAGAATGACTTGTAATGGCTCTCTCTCTCTCTCTCTCTCTCTCTCTCTCTCTCTCTCTCTCTCTCTCTCTCTCTCTCGCTCTCTCGCTCTCTCTCTCTCTCTCTCTCTCTCTCTCTCTCTCTCTCTCTCTCTCTCTCTCTCTCCACGTTACACTGTCCTCCAGCCTTAATCTCCATCGAATACGTCGATCACTCTATCAAAGACAATTTTCTTCCTCAAATAGATTTAGTAAACCGAACGAAAAACACAACAAATGGTCGAGGGAACGAGGACAAAGAGGAGATGGCGGTGGTGATGGTAGTGATGTGATAGGAGCGAGTTAGTTCCCTGTACACCCTCAAGCCTTCATCCACTCGCTTTGCTCAGGTCCTAGACGCCCAAATTATTCAAAAATCTCGTCTAGAAGAACCAATAACGTACCTTACCCTTTATTTAGTCACTGAGGCGTTAGGGGAGAGAGAGAGAGAGAGAGAGAGAGAGAGAGAGAGAGAGAGAGAGAGAGAGAGAGAGAGAGAGAGAGAGAGAGAGAGAGTAGAAGGGTGGATAAGGAAGAAAGAGAAGAAAGAGTAAGTGAAAATAAGAATAATTTTTGTACACTCTGGTAAATTGTAAGAAGTTGTTATGTTTAAACTTTCCATTTCGTGTTTTTTGCGATGTTTTTTGACGCCTGTGTGTGGTTAGATTAAAGTACTGTTTCTTTGTTTCTTTGTTTTCTCTTGTGTCTCCTGTTGTCTGTGTTTGACGATTTTTTGCGTCAGTTTTTAATTCATCAAGGTGTTCGTTTGTGTTT